>OZ024932.1:120310615-120489923 GCA_964017235.1 Sabellastarte sp. h YS-2021 | reverse complement strand
GTACACACTTTTTGCTTTATCCCTCAAATTTCCTATTAGTATCATTTTTGTTTTGTCAAGATTTAGTTCTAGTCCTGCTAAATTTCCAAATTGCTTTAGAATCACCATTGCTGGTAATATCTGATATTTTTGAGGATGAGAACTAAATCATCAGCATATTGTAATGCTCTATAACATTGTGTTCTCTTGATAGTAATGACATTAAATCCTTTAATACTTGGTTCAGTTCTTACTTTTATGGCCAAGATTTCAACAGCAAATATAAACAATAATGCTGAGAGAGGACATCCCTGTCTGATACCCCTAGAAAGTCAAAAATTTTCTGAGACCCACCCATCATTTTTTTATAATAGCTTCAGGTTCTGTATAAAACATTTTTAACCCAACACTGAGAATTATTACCAAAATTAAATTTCCTTATAACTTTGTGTAGGAAGTCCCATTCTAGGCTGTTAAATGTCTTTTTAAAGTCCAAGAATAAAAATACACCTAAAAATACCCAACTGATCAAATCTTGTGTTGCTCTTATATTATGTCCAATGAATCTCTTTTTGATGTTTGCTGACTGATCACTGTTGATAAGATGTTGCATGACAGATTGCCATCTCACTGCCAAGACAAAAGCTAAAATTTTATTATCAGTATTGGTTGAACTAATGGGCCTGTAATTTTTTTGTTAAATTTTTGACACTTCCCTTATGGATTAAAATAATAACAGCTTTTCTCTGGGAAGGGGAGAGTAGACCATGTTCAAATGACTCATGGTAGACTTTAATCAAAAAGGGTTCATCACACAATGTTTTCTGATCTGCTGTAAAAACATAATTAACATTACAATGTTTAAATAATTACCTATATGGTTTAAATTCGGTTTTGTGCTAGAGTAAAGTGTTAGAACATCTTGTAAAGTATTTCCCCATCATAAATTATTCTATCATTTATCAAAAGTTAAGTATTTTATTATTCAATTGCCTATGTTTTTCTAATAGATGAAAAGTAAGAGGTTGACTTTTCTTCCTCTTCAACATATTAGCTTGTGCACGTATTTGGGCACCAATTGCTTTTTCTGATATAATATTAATAATATCTTTTGGTTGATTATCCCTTTTCGAGTACAAAGCTATTCTTTTCTTTTAAAGCACTATTTAGGATGTCAATGTCTTTTTCTAGTTTATCAATTATATCATGTTTGTTTTTTAGCATTTTGTTTTGTATAATTAATCGAAAATTCTTTCACTTTTATTTTCAACATGTCCCTTGTTATACATTTATCCAAATTTTGCTTGGAACAGTCTTTTATAACTCGATCAAACAATTCTTTTATTTGATGACAGTATAATTCCTCCTTTAAAATGGACACATTGAGTTTCCAATAGTTTAGGCCATGTTTACCATTAATGTTACTTAGCTGTAGTATTATGGGTTTATGATAAGATACCGTTGCATGGATTATTTTACATTATTTGGCAGTGCCATCTAAGTGTTTCTATATGGAAATATACTATTTCTACTTTCATAATTTCCATTACTTCCCTATGTGTATTCTGTAGAATTTGGATGTTGTTTTTCCAAATATCAGTTAAACACAGTTGTTTTACACAATCAGACAAACATTTTGTGCTGGCATTGATTTTATCCGACTTTATCTATCTTTGTCATTGCAGTGTTAAAATCACCCATCAATATTAAAGAGTGGCTGCTTGCCATAAAATTTTCAACCTTTTCACTTAATTGTTTCAAAAAGGCATTCCGTTCTGAGATGTTGTTTGGAGCATGTATATTAATAATGTTATAGATATCATCTTGTAATTTGATCTTAATCATTAATATATGCCCTTCTTGGTGAGATCTTGAATCTAACACCTCACAATTTAATCCTTTCCTTATCATAATACATACACCTCTAGAATGCACAGAGACAGTGAAAGAATATAGAATTGTGCCATCCCAATTTCAATTAAAATCATTTTTAAATTTTGCTGTGCAAAATGTTTTCTGTAAGCATGCAATTTTAAATTGTTTTTGAATTGATCACTTAAAAAGAGCTTTTCATTTTTTCGGTTGCCTCAATCCTCGGACATTTAGAGTAACAATGTTGACTGCGTTTAGGCTATCTGTACCCATTTTAAGCTTTACATGTCATAATTGCACAGAGTCATACACTGACTATACTTATGAGCTATTTACTGTATTGGAGTTTTACTAGTTTTTCTTTGAACTGGGTGTCGTCTTTCACTGGCGATGATGAGGCTTGTCTTTTGCGAGTGAGGTTCTTTTTTATGAGAGATTTTCTGACTGGTACACTGGATGACCTACAGGCAGATGTTGTTCTAATCATATTTCTTGCAGTTCCTGTTTCTTCCTCTGTGGCATCAATTTCTTTTGTGTTTGTGTTTTTCATATGCTGCTTCATTATCTGTGACAAAGACACCGTCATTTTGTGAGTGTAGAATATCACTACTTATTGCTGTCTCTTCTCTTTCAGACACAAATTCTTGAGCTAGTTAGTATTCACTCCTGAGCTCCATCATAATTTTTTCCAGTTCATTTAATGCTGGATAATTTGCTGGTCCGGTGCATTTGGTTAACTCTGGCGATAATCTGCTTCCAAATAAATAGTCGGCTGTTGTTTCAGCTAGTATTTTGTCCTCTGTCGATTACAGAGATAGCAGTAGATTTTAAATTACCTTATTACAGTTTGTTAAATACTTCTAGCATAATACACTGTTTATGGCTGAAATGAATTTTGTTCTTAAATGTTGTGGATTATTGTTATAGGGAGGTATTTCTGGAATACAAAGTGTGGACAAGACATTCCTTGTATTAGGCTTTTTTCAAGAGAAAGGCATTTTTCCTTGATTCAAAATTTCAGACAAAAGACAAAAAATAAAAATCTTAAGAAACCCAAATATTTAAACACAAAATTTTTATTTATTTTATTTGGGGTTTTATGTCGCTTTCAACACTGTACAGGTCATATCACGATGGGTAGTTGGAAGGGCAGAGGGAACCAGTAAATACAGTTTGTCAAGGTTCTATACTGTAAACTGCTGACCAACGGCAAGCAGCTACCAGCTTTCCCACTTGAGGTCAGGCTGGGAACCGAACCCCGATCTCTGTTACCACTCTGCCACCGGGCCCATTAAACACAAAAACACATATAAGTAATTCTCCAGTTTCTTGTACTTTCAATGCCAAAAACACAAAAATGATAGCTTATTGTCTTAAAATGTTATTGTAGTAACATGAAACACTCACCACAATAACTTATCCACAGCATGAACATTGTCATATGAGCAATCTAAATTTTTCTGGAAAGTACTTTCTGTAAGTCACAGATCCATATTTTATCCATTATCATTATCCATGGTTAAACTTTGTGGCAGTCAGATTATATTTAAACTTTTCAAGCTTTATCCTTAATTATATTTTCCCATCAACTAAAACCAACAATACACATGGTGAAACAATGTTGGTTGTGTATTGAAACAAAAAACAATAGAACTTATTTAGTGAAAGCCACATATGGTATGCACACCAAAGGAAAACCTTTCAAAGATTGTCTAGGTTGAATATTTGGCAAAAGGTGTTAATTTATTGAATTAGTATTGAATTATATCATCCCTAAATAGTAAGTTACAGAGATAGTTTGCTGATTTTTGAAAAAAGCAATCCTTCAAAATTTAGAAAATCTGACAATCTGACAATGCTCCTATCATTTCACGCAAGGCTAAACAGCAGTCTGATGAGTGGTTGTCTGATTCATATCGCATGGCTCGATCTCTTAGACGGCAATTTGAACGAAGGTGGAGAAAACATAAGTCAGAGTTGAATAGGTCAAGACTCCGCAGGCAAATTGCCTGGTGTAATCGACTGGCCAATAAAGACAAGGGTTCATACTATACAAATCTCATAACTGCTAATAGTCGTGACCCCAAGAAGCTATGGCAGTCATTGAGGAAGGTGTTGCATCGCACCTCCGAGACTGTCCTGCCTGCTCATAGCTCAGACAAAAGCCTCGTGGACATGTTTGCTTCTTTTTTCTCCAATAAAATAAGCAAAATCAGGGACACCTTTGCTTCTTCTGGCTCTTTCAATGATGCACCGGATTTGGTGCCTCCTGCTTTCAATGCCTTTATGCCTGTCACTGAAGACAAGGTCTATAAGTGTATTAGTGAATCCCCCACTAAATCTTGCTCACTAGACCCTATACCAACATTCCTCCTTAAGGATTGTCTTGATATCCTCCTCTCTTCCATTACCAAGTTGGTAAATTATTCTCTCATTGAAGGATCCTTCCCAAATTCTTTCAAAAAGGCGGTTGTCACCCCCCTCATAAAAAAGGCTTCCCTTCCTAGAGACGACCTTAAGAATTATCGCCCAGTGTCTGGTCTTTGTTTCCTGTCAAAGTTGGTTGAGCGGGTCGTTGCCAGGCAGCTAACGTCACACATTAATAACAAGAAACTGGACAATCCTCATCAGTCAGCATATAAGCCAGGACATTCCACGGAAACTGCTTTATTGTCTATAAAAAACGAGGTTCATCTCTCTCTGGCACGCGGTGAACCCACAGCTCTAGTACTTCTTGACTTATCAGCCACATTTGACACTATAGACCATAATATTCTTCTTGGTTACCTTAAATCCTGGTTTGGTCTTGGTGGAACAGCTCTAAGGTGGTTTGCTTCCTACTTAAGAAATCGTTGCCAGGCCATTAAGATAGGCTCCACACTATCTGAATTAAGCAATCTCATCTATGGAGTCCCACAAGGTTCTGTTCTGGGTCCGTTACTGTTTTCACTCTATACAACACCACTCAGTAAAATTATTCGCCTCCACCCGCATATTAAATTCCATTTTTATGCGGATGACATTCAGTTATACATCCATCTCTCCCACAAGAATGCTTCTTCGGCTCTCGCCAAGCTAAATGCCTGCCTTCGTGATGTTCAAGAGTGGATGTCTCTCAGTAAATTGAAGCTCAACCCTGAAAAAACATTGTCTTTGGTTCCAAGGCTCAACATCAGAAGATTTCCTCTCACTTTCCTGTCAGCATTCTTGGTAGCCTTCTTCATCCGGTTGATTCTGTCAGAAATCTAGGTGTGTGGTTTGATGCAGATTTTTCATTCTCTGAGCATATCAAGAGGACTTGCAAAGCGTGCTTCCTTCAGATGCGTGACCTCCGTAGAATTAGAAAGTATCTCACTTCTGAAGTGGCAGTCCTTGCTGCAAATGCCTTGGTTAGTAGTCGTCTGGACTATTGTAACTCTCTGTTCAGAGGTTTGTCCGGTTTCAATCAGCACAAATTGCAAATTATTCATAACACCCTTGCTCGTATTGTTACAAATCATAGAACGTATGCTCATATTACACCCATTCTACAGAAACTCCACTGGTTGCCTGTTAAGTATCGTTGTATTTTCAAAACCGCAACACTTGTGTATAAATTTTTGCATAGTGGTTCTCCTTCTTACTTCGAACCGTTCTTGTCTTTTAGTAGTTGTCCCTATAGTACTAGGCATAGTCACCCAGATCGTCAATACCTTACAGTTCCTCCTTTCCATTCATCAGTCTTTAAGTCAGCCAAACATTTTGGCCATAGTTTTGCCTTTGATGCTCCTAAGATCTGGAATGACCTCCCTCAAGATGTTCGCAGTGCAACATCAGTTGCCTCCTTCAGAAAGAAGCTTAAAACTTACCTGTTTGCAAAAGCCTACCCATCATAGCCTCTCCCGTCACATCTGTGTCTCCTTGATATGACCTGGCTATGTCCCTTGATTAACGATAACTGCCTTGCTTTATGTTTAGATGCACCTTAGAGTCCATCAGTGATGGAGATTAAGCGCTATAAAAGTCCACATTAGATTAGATAGATTAGATTAGATTAGATGGCGGGAATCTTTTGCCATTTAAGGACGTTTGTTTAGCTTCTGGCATAGCATATAGCATATTTAGAAACAGTTACCTTACAATCACTAACTAGACTGCTGTATATTTTTGGCATACAGCAATGCCATAAATTAATATGATTTGTTAGGTTTTACATTTTGTAAATGTTCACCTTTACCCTTACCAGAAAGTTGTGAATGCTGTATCAGTAAATACGAATAAAAATAAATCAGATTTCTGTTTAAAAATATAAACTACATTGCAAATTACATTTTATTTCATATTAGCAACTTTCTGTTACCCATTATAATTTACCCAACTTAATGACAAAATCCTTATTTGTGGGTAATAATGTAAGTTCTACTGAAAATTAGGTTAGTGTGAATCTATTAGAAGAAATATCTCTTATAAAACAGCAAATTGAAGATATATATGTAGAAAAAGCCCGAGGAGCAATTGTTAGGTTTAGATGCAAATTCACAGAAGAGTATGAGAAGCTGACAAAATATTTCCTTAACTTAGAAAAAGCAAATAATAAATTAAAATCTATTTACTCATTAACTGTAAAGGGCAAAAGAATTAGCAAGCAAGAAAATATTCGGGATGCACAAAAGCAATTTTTCTGTGACCTTTACTCAGAGACAAACAAAAATAATGAGTTTGATAATACTGACAACTACCTACAAATCATGGATTTACCTCACATCTCTTTTGCTGCTGATAAACTTTGTGAAAGTGAACTTACTTTAGTTGAAGTTAAAAAGGCAATAAAAGAATTAGCAATTAACAAAACCCCCAGACCAGATGGTCTACCAAATGAATTTTATAAAATATTCTTTGAAGATATAGGTGATCTACTATACATGTCCTATATAGAAGCTTTCAAAAATGGTTTCCTGTGTGAAAGTCAAAGGCAGGCTGTTATACGTTTGATACCAAAAAAGGGAAAAGATCTTGCAGACATTAAATCTTGGTGACCTCTTTCTCTGTTAAACTCAGATTATAAAATTTTAGCTAAAGTTATTGCAAACAGGCTGAAAGTCATTCTGCCAGAAATAATCAATACAGATCAGATAGGTTATATGGAAAATAGATTTTGTGGTGAAGAAACACCAGACTAATAGCAGATATTATTGAATACTGTAAAATTAACCAAAAGCCTTGTATAATTTTATTAGCCGACTTTGAGAAGGGTTTTGATTCTATAAATTGGATTTTTTAAAATCTTGTATTAAACGTTTTGGATTTGATCCCAACTTTCAGACATAGATAAATGTAACATATTGTTATATTCAGAGTTGTGTGTCCAACAATGGTTATGAAACACCATATTTTAGATTAGATAGGGGAATTAGACAGGGGTGCCCTTTAAGTGCTCTTTTGTTTTTGTTGGCTGCAGAAGTTGTTGCTACAGTCTTAAGAAATACAGATAATATTAAAGGAATTACTGTTAATGGCATTTCAATAAAATTATGTCAATTAGCCGATGATATGACACTTTTCCTAAGTCATGATAGTTCTGTTTGTCATGCTCTACAATTTTTTTAAGAATTCTACCGTTATGCAGGGTAAAAACTTAACAAGAGTAAAACTGAGGCAACTATAATTTATGATGATGGTTCTCTACATTCTGATGACAATTTAGGTATTACTTGGACCCATAAATCCTTTAAGACATTGGGTATCTGGCTTGCACTTGAAAGCACAGAAATGATAAGATTAAATGTTTCAGAAAAAATGGATAAAATAAGAGACATGCTAAATATCTGGCAATCTAGATCCCTGACACAGGAAAAATAATAGTTTTAAAATCCCTTATTATACCTCAAATTCTACAAGTAGCCTATGTTTTACCTTTTAGCAATGCCCTATTAAATGAGCTAGATGAGATGTGTTTTTCTTTCTTGTGGAGTAAAAAAAGCACAAGTTGCAAAAAGAGTCATAATTCAGCCTTTTGATCTTGGTGGCCTAAAAATGGTATCTGTATTTGCTTTATATAATTCTTGTAAAATCATGTGGATGCGAAGTTTTTGTAATAGTATTAAAGCAAAGTGGAAAGTTTTATCTGAATGCTTAATGAATATTGAAAATAAGATGATATATCCAAAGAAAATCTACAAAAATATTAAACATAAACCTTTCAGTACCTTTTATGCTGATCTACTTTCTGTTTGGTACAATTTTATAACGGCTGAACCAAAAACTTTTGACGATCTTTCAGAAGAGCCTCTTTATAACAATGACCTTATTACAATAGACAATAGGGCTATTTCTACCGAATATTTGGATTGGAAAGATCATGGCATTTTAAAAGTTAAAGATATAATAAATAGTGATAAGACTTTGATTGATAAATTAAACTTAGAGGAAAAAACTAGGAAAGCAAATTCCAGACATGAAATACAATAAATTTAGCAGTACCATACGATCCAAAATTAGAAATCTCCCCAAAACAAGCCTAGTTGATAATTCAATTCCAAATTTATGTCTACAAACTTTTGTAAAGTTAATAATAAAGAGGTATATATGCACTATGTGAAAGCATTGTATAGTACTCCCACAAGTCAACATAAATGGGTAGAGTACTACCCTTTCTTAGAAATGAATGACTGGAAACAAATTTATCTTCTACCATCTAAATTGGTTTCAAACTCTTACTTAATAAATTTACAGTTTAAAATAATTCATAGATTTTTTAATTGCAAATATAAATTATATATATGGAAGATCAAAGATTCACCAGATTGCAGTCTATGCTCTGACACTGACAATCTTGAGCATTATTTTTTCTATTGTCATTTTGTAAAACAATTCTGGGACCAAGTTGAAAGTTAGTTGTTCAGCAAATTTCAAATACAAATTAAGTTTGCTGTTTTAGAAGTACTACTTGGTGTAAATACCACTGAAAATCACTTTTATTTTCCTGTTAATTATATAATATTAATTGGAAAATACTTTATGTACAAATGTAAAAAATGACAGAAATTTGTTTTTTAACTGTTCTACTGAAATTAAGGCTCTTAATTGTCACAACGCTAGCACTTACTATTTCCTGAAAATGTATTATTTATGTCTGATCACTTTTGCAATTGTTGCAGTGCTGGGTTGTCTATTGTATGTTATATGACTGGAATTTCAATACACATGGACATTCACGACTGTTACATAAATGACAACCAGCTTGATCTTTCTCATAAAACTGTTTTGTGTCAGATTGTAGTATATTTAGCTAAACTGTTATGCAATAATTATAATAAGTTAACCTTAATCAATAAACATTATCTTTGTTTCCATAACATGTTTAATATGTCAAACAGATTGGCACAGTGCCTCTATAATATACAATAATATATTATTTATGAATATAATTTATCAAAGAAACTGTGAGGCAAAAATATGGAGACAGGAAAGAGCTACAAATTGTACTGAATGATGTTCCCAGTAATGACTTCAAGTCTGTTTGGTACAATGTACAAGGTATGTGAAATATGTTATTAGACTTACTGTATAAGTAGAAAGTTTAGCTAAAAATAATTTCTCAATTTCCTTATTTTTAAGAAAATTCTTACTGACTGACAAGGATTAAATTTTAGCTGGAAATATTGCTGTTTATATACAATGGGGATTGTTATTGTTAGAATACAAAATGTATAATAAAAGCATCTCTAATTGAAAAAATAAAGCAAGGCTTTTCAAAAAGGTAACCTAATCTGAAATTTTCACCTACTTGCATCAACTTTAAACTGGATCTACCTGGGAAAATGAATAGACCGATAAATTTCAAAACTGGGTATGGTATAAATGAGTGGACATTTTGTCTGTGTAAAATTTATTGTAAACATCGTCTTCTAGTAATTTTTTGAAGGTGAAAATGTAATTTACCATGTACACAACAAATGGTAGCTATCAATAATTTGACCAAAAACTTTTTTGACTGTTGAAACACTACTCTGCCCACATGGATTTAGATACATTTTTGTTTTATGTAACATTCAACAGCCAGGGTCCTATTATGGGTGGAGGAATTGGCATATACTAGTTGGCCAAGATTCTGCACTCAGAGGCTGAAGGCAAGTTCTTTAACTCATACATGACTGAGCCCCTATGGAGAAACAGGCAGTGGATAACTAAATTTAGTGTACTTGAAATGAAGGTGCTGTTCTCGTAAACATTTATTTTATAGTATGTCTGGTTGTAGACATGGGTACAACAACAAAGGTTTTTATATTTTCCATGTTATTCATATTATCAACTTTATTTAAATTGAAGCAAGCAACTATATGTGAAATAAATAAGTATTTATCAAATTAAGTATTTATTTAAACTTTCTCTAGCTGTTGAACGAGACACTCAACTTTGACCTTTGAACTTTCTAGGCAACTGTTTCACATTTTTGTATGATTTCACTTCATTGCAGCTTGCTTTCAGACATATATTAAAGCCCTCTAGGATATTTCTGGACTATAATGGGAAAAACCCCAAAAGAAGCACTTGTTTGTTCAGAGAGGGGCACATTTCTAGCCTTTCCTG
The DNA here is from genome assembly GCA_964017235.1 of Sabellastarte sp. h YS-2021. Lineage (NCBI taxonomy): Eukaryota > Metazoa > Annelida > Polychaeta > Sabellida > Sabellidae > Sabellastarte > Sabellastarte sp. h YS-2021. Next base: position 120,479,504 of record OZ024932.1, on the reverse strand, counting down.
GTAATTTTTGCAAATGAAATGTCCATATTATTGCTCAATCATCACATTTATAATATCGCTTGAATGAAGGCGACTTTCACACAATCTAGTGATATTATGCAAAATAATGTGGTTACATTTCCGAGTTAAAAATATTTTTGGATATTAAATTCATTGTGAATGTCAAGAGCACATACTGGCTTAGTTGTTTAGGCACTTGTTCAGTCAAAACAATAGAAAACTGTGGATTAATATTTGTGTTTCTGAATGATCATACAGGATTTATATATCACTAAAATGGATTCAATATAGCACATGTTTCCTAAAAGTTCAGTAAGTACAATACTGTCATATTGTTATTGCACACAAATGTATGTACCGTTAAGCTGTGTGATCATTATGACTCACACATGCACAACAGCTCTAGTGATACATGCAAATGCATCTTTCAAACCTGCTGGTTATTCCACTATCAGAAAAAAACACACACATAATGACAGCTTCAGTGTAACATCTGGAAAGAGTGAACAAGTTAAAAGAGAAAGCAACAGCCAGACAGAGGCACAGTTTTGGCCAAAAAAATTCCACTTTGTAATAACTGGAGATTTTAACATGAGAATTGATAACTTAGAAGACCATGATGACAATGTGTTTACAAATTCTCTTGGATTAGACCAATATATTCATTTCCAAACACACAATCAGGGAAACACAGTAGACCTTATATTTATGGATTGTTTTAGCAAAGTAAACATTACTGGGTGTATCCAAGGTCCCTATATATCAGACCATTGTTCTCTTACATGCATAACATCATTGAAAAAGAGTGATATTGAGCGATGAATGATGATGAGTGAAATGAATCTACAAATAGTTCACCAGGAAAATGAAAGCAATGATATAGTAGATCAGTTTGATAATGAAGCCACTAAAGCCATGAATAAGCTTGTTCCGACAAAAAACAGTTACAATAAGAGAAAAAAATCCATGGTATACTGAAGAAATTCCTCAACAGAAGAGACTGTTCTGGAACAGAGAAAGAATTTAGAAAAGATATAGATCAAAAGAAACATTGCAAGCCCTTCAAAAGGAAAGATGTAAAAATAAAAAACGATGCTTATAACAGCGAAATATGAAAAAATCAAAAACTTAGTAAATGAGTGTGGCAGTGATTCAAAAGGGCTCTATAAATTAGTAGATGAAATAACAGGAAAGAAATCTGAAAACAAACTTCCAGTAGATAAAGAAATAGAGAATTGGCTGATAAATTTGCTAACTTTTTTATTTTATTTTATTTATTTTTTTTTTTCAGGATTTTATTGTTAACAGTTACCCAAAACATTGAAAGCTGTACATGTGATTTGGTATTGATACCCCCCCCCCCCCTCCAATCTACATTTAAAAGTTTTACTTGTTTGACAAAGGCAATGCAATAATACCACAATAAACAGAAAATTAACCAGATTGATAGATCAATGACTTAAGAAAAGGTTAAAAAAGGTAATATTGTTTACTGTTTGATGAATAGTTTTATTATGGACCTTTCACATCAGTATTTATACCTTTGTCAGATTATTAATATTATAGATATATGGATATTCTTTATAATTATATAACAGTAAAATCTGAATCATGTTTATGCAATAAGTAATAAAATTTAACAAAGACCTTTTCAAAATACATGTAGACAAATGAATGTTTTTACTGTTATTGTGTTATTGCCATAATTATAGATGTCAGATCAGCTTGTTTCAGTAAATGTACCACAAAGCTATCATGTCAAAGACCTGAACTTGTAAAGTATATTTACTCAGCGAATATGTGCTTTGCACAAATACCACATTTTCTCTAAACTAAGTCCAGGGTCCAGATTTATTAACATTCTTAAGCCCATTGCACTCTACATGTGTGAGTATTAATAAGTAAAACATTTTAGAACCTACAATAAAATATGCACATTATATCCCAGACTAGTTTATTCTTTGTGAGAACTCAAATTCCCTATGGCATTACTACTCGGCCAATGTTAACTAACACCTTGCTCTTACACTTAGATCATTCTTCTGAGAATTTTCCTAGAAAATCCCATTTTTTTTTCAGGAAAAAATCCCAGGAATAAGAAAAATTTCTGAGAATGAGAATTTTTGAAAGTGCTTTAAAAGAATAATACAAGTGTACTTTTTGTAACTAATGATAATTTAAGGATCAGCAGAACAGAAACAATTTTGTTTTTTGATCAATATTTAATTTTTTTATTCAGTAGAGTGCATAAATAGAACCAGCAAAAAGTCTGTTCAGGAAGTTAACTATTTGTCTTGGGTCCCAACATCAGAAAATTATTATTATTTTTTTTTTATATTCCCCCATTTAATTTTGTTTTAAGGTCACCAGTACAGAGTAAAGGGGTTTGTAAACCTCTTACTGGCTCCTGTACACTGCTCCACATCTCGCAGGATGCCACAAGATTTTCAGTTTCACATACAACAAAATAACTACATTTGCCTCAACTTTAACATTATTACATGAGAATTCAATGTAGCATTACATACTTATCATAAAGAGTTAACATTTAATTACATGATATAAAAATAAAGCTTTGTCAAATGATTATGAAGAACTTTTGCTATGTAATAAGTTATTGCATACACCTTTATAGTCCAGTGTAAATGGTTACTTTTTGAAGATATGCAAAATAGAAGTCATCACATTTTTCCAGTGTTTTTTCTGTGCAAAATCATGCATTACTGACAAGAAAACTTCTAAGTAAAATTCCAAATTGTACTCAATAGAGCTTCTCAGGTTTACATTTGAATAATTCAATTTTTCAAATGAACATTTACACCATATACTATATATACTAAATGCTACAATAATAATACATAAATGTCTATTTATTTCTACATAGTGTTCGTCGGTCAGACCTAGAACAATATGTTTAGGCTGTATATTTAGATTTAAACATTTTCCTATTTCACGCCATATGTCTTTGACATGATGGCAGTCATATAATAAATGTAGTGTATTTTCTTTTCTAAGACAAACAGAACATGCATCTTGATCACTTTTTTCCCACTTTTTAAGTTTTTCACCACATGGTAATATGTCCATTAATATTTTATACTTAAATTCTGCAAATTTTTTTAATTTTTGGAATTTCAAATTCGAATTATAAATTTTACTCCACTCACTTTCTAAAATTTTTACATTTAAAATCCTTTCACACAGCTTTTCAGTATATGGTCTCTGATAATGTTTTGTCATCAACACATTGTAGATACTCTTTGCCTTTAAAGGTTCAGTATTTAAGCTTATGTCATTGCCTAAAAATATAACTTTTTCTTCCATCGACTTTTGTATATATTTTACTACTTTTGTATGTACTTTATTGGTAATACATCCTAAAACTTTCTTTAATATTGAAAGCTCAGCTATCCAATTTGAAGTAACTTGTAGTTTCTGTAATATACATCTCTCAGTCAACAGTGATCCACTTTCATCAAACAGATCTTTGACAAGAATAAAACCACTTGTTATCCAATGTTTATAATACAACGTTCTGCCTTTATGTGTGAAATATTCATTTCCCCAAATTACCTGTGTTATAATCTCATGTACCTTTAGTTGTGTAAATGGTTTCAAAGTTTTACATTTGTTAAAACTAATAAATATATCTTGATAGAATTGTGGAATATTTTTGATAACATTAAAGGTATTGCCACTTTGAAAGTTCATTTTCAGTAATGTTTTTATTTCTACCCCTATTTTAGATATATAATATTGTACCATGTCACTTAAGAGATTCTTTGCTGTTAGGAATTTTCTGATCCAGCTTGTTTTCACAGCACATATTTTTAATTCAATGTCTGTTATGTTTAACCCCCCTGTTCAATTTTACCTATTACAGTGTTTCTTTTAATTTTATGTGACTTTCCCCACAGATATTGAAAAATTATTTTTTTCAATTTATCTATAACATATTGAGGCACTGGGAGTAGTGACATGTTATATATTAGTTTTGGAATCGCTAGGCAATTTATTACTGTAACTTTTCCATATATTTTCCATATATTGTTCCATTTCATAAGCATTTGCTCGATAGATGTTATTTTCTTGTTCCAATTTTGGTTTTCACATTCTTTAAAATCTGTTCCAATGTATATTCCCAGACATTTAATTGGGCATGTAACAAACTGAATACCTTCAAAACTTGTGGAGTTTGCTTTAAATTCTCCAAGCCATAAACCTTGACATTTATCAATATTTAATTTTAAACCTGAGACTGATGAAAACTTCTGGAGTAATTTTAAAGAATTAGTTATTGACATTGTGTTTCCTAATGTAAGAGTAGTATCATCAGCATATTGCAAAATTTTGCATTCAATACTTTTTATTTTTATCCCTGATATTTCTTTGTTTGACTTTATATCAATAGACATAAATTCAATTGCTAGAATAAATAGAAGTGCTGACACAGGGCATCCTTGTCTTACACCTCTTTTCATTATTCCTTCCCTGGAGATCCATCCATTATTTTTAATACAAAAAGTTGGACAGTTATAAAGTATTTTTACCCACTTAATGAAATTGGATCCAAAGCCATATTTATTAAGTGATGCCAACATAAAGTTCCAATTTAAAGAATCAAATGCTTTTTCATACTCTAAGCATAATATGGCTCCTGCAGTATTACTTTTCTCACAATTCTCAATGATATCCATTATCAATCGTGCATTAATACCAATATATCTAGATTTTATATAGCCACTTTGATTATCAGAAATTAATTTTGAAATTACTTTTTGCAATCTGTTAGCAAGAACAAAGGTAAGAATTTTATAATCACAGTTTGTAAGGCTGATAGGTCTATAATTTTTAAGCACTGATTTCTCACCATGTTTAAATATTAATGTGATGACAGCTTTACACAAACTAATTGGCAATATACCTATTTCAAAAGATTCTTGCAACATATTTAAGTATAAATCTTCAAGCTGTTCCCAAAATGTTTGGTAGAATTTATTTGAGAGGCCATCTAAGCCTGGTGCCTTATTCTTTTTCAAATTTTGAACTACTTGTTTTAAGTCTTGCTTTGATATAATTTTGTCACAGAGTTGCCTATCTTTCTCATCTAAAGATTTACAAAATGTAATATTCTGCAAATAGCCTCTGATGTTTTCATCAGCTATATCTGCTTGTTTATAGAGGTTTTCATAATATTTCACTAGTTCGTCAAGTATTTTATTGTCTTGTTTTACATAGCCCTTTTCAGTACTAATACAATGAATGTTGTTACTTTGCTACCTTTGCTTTTCCAAACTGAGAAAATATCTGGAACAGGTTTCCCCTTCTGTTATCCATTTTGCTCTAGACCTAATGCAATAACCTTTGGCTCTATCTTCATAATATCTATGCTGGATTTTTTCTAGTTCTAACTTTCTAGCTTTACTATCACATAAGATCTGTTTCTCTACTTTTGTAAGTAGATTTTTAGTGTCTAATCTCATAATTTGCTCATTAAACTTATTTAATTCTTTTTGAACATCATTTATATTTATCTTATTTTGCTTCCTTTTATTTATGCAATACTGTATTGTATATTCTTTAATATGTACTTTCAAAATTTCCCATATTAACTGATGTGATTTTAACTTTTCATATTCAATACAAGTATTTTCAATAATTCTATTCACACCATTTCTATATTGTTCATCTGATAAGACACTATTGTTTATTTTCCAGTATCCTAATCCTCTTTTATTTACATTTATATTAAAAGATACTTTTAATGCATTATGATCTATTACTCCTTGATTTTTAATAGGTTGACATATTGATATGTCATGTAATTCATAGCATGTGTTTTCAGAAATTAAAACATAATCTAATCTGCTGTATGATTGGTTCTTTTTGTCATAATAAGTGTAACCTGGTTCATCACTATGCTTTCTATGCCAAACATCTAGTAACTTACAGTTTGACAAGAACTTCGGGAAAGTGTCAACACTTCGGTCTATTCTATTTGATTTTGGATATCTATCAGTCACTTTACTACAAAGATTTAGATCACCCGCAACAATTATATTGTTTAAATTATCACAATGTTTCACACAAAATTTGGAAAGGTTTTCATAAAAGACAATTCTTTCTGTTTCTGTGTTTGGAGCATACACTGAGATAATATGCAATAATTCATTATTTAATTCTACACTAACGATTAACACTCTACCATCATCACTATCACATGATTTTAAAATATTACCCTGAAAACCCTTTCTGAAAAGGACAGAAACTCCTTTACTGTGGCTTGATTCTGACTTTGCATTAATGATATCACCACTCCAAGATGCCTTAAGATAGGGTTCTAATTTAGTTGTGCAGTATGTCTCTTGTAACAGTACAATATCACAATTTTGACTCTCTAACCATATAAATAACTTCCGCCGCTTATTGTGATCATTGAGACCATGACAGTTATAAGACATAACTTTTAACTGAGTCATGATGAAGTAAAAATGTTAGTCTTTTAATATTAGTAACACCTTTAAGCATAATTTGACTGCTTATACACAAAATATAATTTGTGACTGTCTTACCTTTGTGGTTTATAATTTTAATCCAATATTTTAATAACAATGATGGTTTGTAAAGGGCAATAACATTTGAATATTCCTTTATATTTTTAAACTTATCCATTGTTAATACAGTCAAACAAATAATCACTTTCTGCTTTAGTAATGAGTCTTCTGTACTGTCACGTCCTTTTGGTACAGTTTTTATACTCATACTAGAGTGATTAGTCTTCATACCCATAGTCTGATTCACTGTTGTAAACATGATCCTGGTTTTGTTTTTGAGAGTTGCGAGTAGTCGATCTTGTACCAGCTTTCTTCTTTTGTGAGTCTTGGATCTCCTCTCTCAGTGTGGATAGCAGTTTTCCCATTCGATTTTTCCCAGGCCATAATGCTTTCTTAACACGCAAAGTGATCTCCTTATTCAAACCAGTAGACCAGAAAAGTTCTCCTGGCACAGCTTCAGCAATAACATTCTCTGAGTTGATAAGCACCTCTCTGAATTCAGGACAGTACTTGGCTTTAGACTGCAATACAGTCTGCATCACTTTTTCCTTCTGGTCACCCCAATTGGGATTATAGGGTAAGTAGCTAGCTTCTGTCTTTGCATGGTATGCAGTGTCTGACTCTAATATTCTGTTGGCTATAGTGTCTTTTCCGCCCTGTATGGCTTTGGAGTACTGGTAAGCATGTTCTGCTGATCTGTGTTTCACACCAAAGACTCTGATTTCACAGGGGTAGAAGTTGCTTAATGGGTCCAACTTTCCAGCAAATGCAGTAACTTGTTTGTGCACTTGTTTGATCCTGAGCAGACTGGATCCCCAGCTTGATGGAAGCTGTCCTTGCAGACAATACAGCATTCTTCCCCAGTACACTGTCTTCTATAATGTCCTTCCTGATGACATTTAGAGCATCTTGGTCTGCTTGTGGGCTGGTCACGGTGGAAGATCCTGACACTACTGTCATTAATCCATGTTTTCCGTGGTAGGGGATCAGCAAACTTCTCAGTGAAGACTATTCTGTCTCCATTTAACCAGTCAGTTAGTTGGTTATTTTCATCTCTTGCTTTAGCATATTGTATTTTAGTACGTAGTTTTATTCCATTTGAGATTAAATACTGCTCAATCCCATTGTTACCTTTTGATATTGGCAAATCTTTTATTGTTATCTTCACAACATTTTCATCAGTCTCCCCATCTGAGAGCTTTGCTCTCATTGGGTTGTTGGAAAAAACATTCACAGTTTGTCCCCTCAATGTTATTTTGTTCGCCAGAAGAACTACCCTTGATTCTTTGTCATTTAAATAGAGTCTCCATAGCATTCCTATTCTTTGCACCCCCAAGATACTTTCTTTAGCAATTCTTGTGCAAACAGCCTGGCACATTTCAAACTCTTTTAAAGACTTGAAATCAGGAATGTCTGAGGCTTTGACAAACACAGGTTCAACCCTTGGCAGATCCATTGTGGTATCAATGACTGTTTGTGTTTGTGTAAACCCCCTGGGTCCAGTTCTTTCCTATTTAAATTTCAAACTTTTTCTCAATCACCTATTTTCTTCTTCAAAATACAGTTAGTAATATTTTTCAAAATTACAAACAGAATATATCCTGATATTCTATGGTTCCTAAGCTATAAATCCATACAAAAATCACAACATATAGTTCAGTTTATCCACTATGAAAAACCAAAATGTTCAGAGCACAAAAACCATGTCCTGTCATCTGTGATGGATGTGGATGAAAAAAAAAAAAAAAAAACTTTTTTATGGAGAAAATATTGAAGATATGTGATAGTTTAAAAGACCAACCCATATACTCTCCTTTAAGTCATGGCAGTGTTCCCTCGTTAGATTGTTTTAAAAAATTAACTAACGATGAAGTTAAAAGATTATTTGCTCAATGGCCACAAAATCATGTGAAATAGACAGTCTTCCCACCAAATTCATTAAGGATGGCTTACATGATATACTACCAGTAATTACAAAGATAGTAAATGTTTCACTGAAAAAATGGATCATTTGCTGATGCTTGGAAAACTGCCACTGTAAGACCCCTTTGAAAGAAGCCTCACGTGGACTGAGTACCAAAGAATTACAGAGCTGTGAGCAATCTAAGCTTCATACCAAAGTTGGTCGAAAAAGCTATGTGACAACAGTTTAATGCTCATTGTGAAGCCAATTTATTAATGCCAGATTACCAATCAGCATATAGGACCAACTACAGTTGTGAAACAGCTATAACTAGATTAGTCAATGACATACTTTGGGTGATGGAGAACCAAAATGTAGCAGCCCTGTCTGCAATTGATCTCAGTGTGGCTTTCAATACTGTAGATCACAATTTTCTGCTAGGTGTTTTGAAGATAAAATTTGGAATTTCTGGCACTGCCTTTGACTGGTTCAATAATTACCCGAGACCTAGATACTGTAAAGTCAATGTAGGCTGTGAATATTCATCACCAAAGGAATTGTATTTTTCTGTCCCCCAAGGTTTTTGTGCTGGATCAGTGTTGTATCTGGCATATGCAAGTATTATGAGAGAAATGGTTCCCACCTCAATATCATTATATGGATATGCGGATGACCATGCTCTGATGAACTGTTTTAAATCTGGTGACTTATGTGCTGAACTAAAATGCATTGAGGATTGTATTGAAATTACAATGAAAAATGTGAAAGAATGGATGGATTGCAATTAACAAGATCAACAGTACAAAAACTGACTTTATCTTATTTGGAAATAAAAATCAACTTCAAAAGTGTGAGACAAAATCCATCAATGTTGCAGGAGAAAGAGTTCATAAAACATTAAAAATTAAATATCTTGGAGTCTAACTGGATGAGTCTCTTTCCATGAAGTCCAACATTGCCAATAAATGTAGAGTTGCAATGATAAACATTCAGAGAATTAAATTTATCAGACCATCACTTTCTATTGAAACATGCCAAAGACTTGTACAAGGTTTAGTCATCTTGAACCTTGATTATGCTAATGCAACCATGGCTACTTTACTATCATATGTAATTGCAAGGGTTCAGAATGTCCAAAGTATTGCTGCCAACATTAATACTGAATAAGCACATGTGTGACAGTTCAACAGATTGTATGAAGGAGTTACACTGGCTACCCATCAGAGACAGAACAGAATTCAAAGTGTTGATGCTAGTCTACAAATGTCTGCAAAATAAAGCACCTTTGTACCTAAGAAACATCATAAAGAAAAGGGAGTGCAGAAGAGAGGGTCTGAGATCAAGTGAAGATGATTTAATGCTGGAAGTTCCACATATTCTCAAGAAAACCTATGCCAGCCGATGATTCACTGTTTATGGACCAGTGCTATGGAACAGACTGCCATACAACATTAGGAGTCAAAATACACTTCAAAAGTTCAAGAGTCGCTTAAAAACTTACCTGTTTATAAGAGAACATAATGCCTAAAATAATGCCAACTATGCGCTGACAAAATTTATGGTACTTTGTTGTCACATACTTAGAAGTATTGTAAAGCACATTCGATTGTTTATTGTGTTTGATTTGCGCTATAGAAATGTATAATTCTAATATTAAAAACTCTTCACAATGAAGTATCACCATATAGTTATCTCAAACCATCAAAGGCATTGTTTTCCATTTATTTAAGTACTAGCTCAAAATTTGTATTCTAGGCAGCATTTTAAAGCTAGTTCCCGCAGATGACTCATAACAAGGGAGGTTTTGACTGGCTACAGGTTGTCAGACTTTCATATTGAATAAATAATGTTTATCCTGCTTCATGATGGCAAGTTTAGACCACCCCTTGCTGAGTAGTAGGGATACATTTTATCCTGCTAGAATGATGATGTCTGTTCACATCACAGCTTAAAATTTAAAAATGGAGATCTTCATGAACCATTTGTTAATGTATGACCAAGATACTCATTGCAGAATTCTGAACTTCCCATTGCATTTCCATTTTCTCCAAATTAGTTAAGCATTGTAATTTGTGATATTACTTTGACAGATCTGGTAGATGATGAAGGAATGTTCTTTGCCACTATTTCACAGTCTTTGTATACACAGTGTCTGCCCTGTAGCAGTGTACACCTGGGGTTCACAAATGCTACCACAAATTTCTTCAGTTCAATGTAAGATCTAACAGTCAAGATTTTAACGTAATTCTTTGAAATCTGACAAGTTATTATTTTGCCAAATGATTTTATATCCATTAATTAGCTATAGGATTTGAACCTATGAGGCAGGTTGTTTTGTGTGAATACAGGGGAAAGACCTAACAATTGAGTTACAAATGACTTTATTATCCACTACAAGCCATGTTTAACCTATATACTGGGATATACAAATTTGGAAATATTTTTATACACCGGCGCCTCCTTACCATGGATAAGTAATGCCAACATGTGCTGATTTTTAATTTACATAGAAAAAAATACGTAACTTATAAATGTGTATTATATATCATTAGAAAGGTCTTTATGCAGTGCTTCTGCTCTGTTTGTCGCATAAAATTCTGTGCAGAAATGGCTGAGTAACCATCACAAGTTAAAGATTGAAGTTTTTACATTCATTGGTGCCACCTGTGTATATGACAGTCTTTTCCACACTTTCTCTTTAAATATTGATTTAGTTAACTCCCAAATCCTACAAAGTGGTGGATAATAAAAGCAAGACACTCTAAAAGCTACACACTTGTATAATATTGTCATCTTTATTCGTGATATACTTTTTCTGTATGTGTTATATGGGAAGTTTCCTCATGATCAAAGTGCTTTACAATTATCACATTTTAAGTGTCTATGTTTGAAATTCATTATTAGACCTGTAGATTTTGCTTTTTATCTATTCTAAATTATATTTTATTTAATTAAAACAAAAATTAATTACACTTCAAATTGTAACATAATATCTCTGTCTCTAGATCTCACAGCCTCAAAGTAGAAGGGACAATTTTTCCAAACCTAGTTAAAGATGTGAAAACTAAAAATATGATCAGATCCCTTGCTGAAAAGGATTGGGAAAAATTCCTGTTGTGCAGAGCCCAGGAGTTAGTTCCAGGTTGTTGCAACAATTTTACTATGTGCTGTCTATAAATGTCAACATTATATAGTTGAGGTTTTGTATTGCATTTGTAAAGATTTACACATCTTTAGGCAATAATGGAGTATATTGAACAATTGGTTTACATTTATTGTCCTAACTAGAATACACATATACAAATATAGGTCGCAGATATGTCCTTTTTATGAAAATCTGATGAATTGGACGGGATTATGTTTCAGTGTGTGTACATAGATTTATCAGAGTTAATAGTCAGAATATCTGTATACACTACTGACATTCGCAGAACAGTCATTTTTGAAAAACACATAGTTCTTATATTTGGTAACAAAGTTAGCTTTCAGAAAGATAACACAGTCTGTCGATACATGTTTACTTCAATTTATTAAACTTCAAACACCTAATCATTATTTAATTGATACTGCTTTTGAAATGTAAATTTCTTGCAATGGCACAAATTATTTTTTATTCATTGCTTAAGCAGACAGGTATATGTCTCTGTGTATTATAGTGATAAACTAAACACTATGTTTTTTTTCAAATTTCAGGTGGAATTATGCTGTGTTCATGCCTTGGATGCAGTGATCAAGGTACTATTACTTCAGTATTTCTGAAAATAAAGGCATTCTTTTTCCATGTGGTAGCGCATGTCATTTTAGCTGAGAACACGGTATGATGGTTTTGGCTCTATATAAGTAAGAACTGTACACATTGGAATCTATATGGGACATAAAAAATGGTGTATAATGTGCATACACTTATGTGTACGAGTCTTCCTGTATACATAGGAGGGTCCTCAGTAGCCTAGTGGATTAGCAGGTATGGCATCTAATCACAGGTCCACAGGTCCCCTTTGTGTCAATTTGACTCCCGCAAGTGAGAAAGTTGAGGACCTATCCCAATATGACATTGTCTGTTGAACTGGATATAAAGTCCCAACATTGACCTTGTGCACAATTGGGCACATACCATCTACATCTTAAAAGATCAATGAAACATCTGTTTGGCATAGTATGAAATATGTTGGTACGCATGGAGTTTTAACCTAAGCTGATTACTGTCCCATTCACACTACAGGCAGTACTTCCCGTGGTTAGAGATTTTACTTGATGGCAGAACTTGCTCCACCACATACTTTCCGAGATTTGGTGCATCAGTCACACTACAGGCATTATAATTTGCAGTTTTATGCATGGGGCGAAACATCCCTGTCCTTCAACTACCTTCTAAGGTTTTTATGTAACCTTGTGACAGTGGCAAAACATCCATTTACATCCACTCACCTTGTGTCACCTTTGCATATGATGCTCCCAAAATATGGAATGAACTCCCGGATGATGTACGATCTGCCACTTCTATTGCTTCCTTCAGAAAAAACTTAAGGCATACCTATTCTGCCAAGCTTATCCTCCTTAGTATTTTCCACCTCATATGGCGTTCTCCATGATGTCGACCATTGCTATGGATAAGGACAATGATTTTTGTGACTATGCTTATGATGTTGCACCTTAGAGTCTGTCACTTTGGCAGAGATTAAGCGCTATAAAAGTTGAATGGGAATTGGAATGTTACACCAAAAGATGACCGAGTCACAACCTTATGTACAACATAGACTACAACTTCAGTTACTGTAGCAATCCATCTCACATTTGTCTGACCATGCCAACATTATGAAAAGTCAGAGGCAGAAATTTTAAACTTTTCAAAAATTATATAGGATGCGCAAGGTAACGGACATTTTGCCACTGTGATACAAGGCCGCATATGAACCTCAGGTGGTAGTTGAATGACAAGGGCATTTCACTCAACGTCTCTAACTGTGGGTTATACTGCTTGTAGTGTGAATGGGGATAATAGTTTCATAAAATTCTTGCAATGCTTGCGCCATAACCATACTTTTATTCAGTTTATTGCCTAGCTTACAGTTGCATGATTAAGGTGCGGAATTACTTTATAAATCTCTCAGTAAACATAATGTGCAAAATAAATACATGTATCATATTTTCATAAACAAGCTTTATTTTACAACTTATGTTGTTCAGAACTCCAGTATCATAGAGATGACTGAGTGTCTATTTTTCCTGTTTAGGAGTGGCTGAATGGTGTGAAATTGAAACTTCATCATGACTAGATTAAGTTCATTATCATTGGGATAAGCATTCCAGGTAGTCAATTATGCCAAAATCTAGGTGTTATTTTTGACTCAGAAAGAACTTTTGACAATCATATATGTAAGGTCTGCCATGCCTGGTCCTATCACCTCAGGGATTTGTGACATATCCTTAAATTCCTAACTATTGATACTGCAGTTCTTGTGGAAAATGCTACGGTCAGTGGTTGATTAGACTACTGTAATTCCATACGATATGGGATCAGCAAGGGAAGTGTTCCTGAAATTCAAAGTGTGCTCTGCTGTATTGTTTTCAGATTGGACAAAATGAGTCATATCACACACTATGAAGAAAAACTTCCTAAAAATCTAGAAAAAATCATATCCTTTTCAAACACAACATCCTCCTTTATGTATTACAGTCATTAACTTCTTACAACTCCCAAGTGTCATCCCTGATGAAGTCTATTACTCTGACACATGGAAAAGACTTTTAGTTTCTTTACTCCATCCCACAAAGGCCATAGGCAGACATGGTTTTGCAACAGTTGCACCAGTGTAATGGAATAGGCTCCCAAGTAGTGTCAGTTCGCAACAGACCATTTCTTCTGAAGCCAATTCAAGATCTACCTGTTTAGACTAGCTTAACTATAACCACAGCCATCCTTTGCTTGTGGGCACTTGCTGGGTTACAACTTTGCTATGTTTAAGGACTGTTCCTATTTGGATTACAGCGCATTAGAGGAAGCTCATCAGTTTTGCACTATACAAGTCTTTCTATCAATATTATTTCACCCGTCCATCTTAAGCAGGTTAAGGCAACATTCTCTCAAAATTCTGTTATTGAGTGACTCAGTAGTCAGTGAGATGATTTGTGTTCCAAAGTTCAGGCAGGAGCTCAGTCCTGACAGGACTTCTTGATTATGATTCTTCTGTGCTCGTCAGTGAGTCAAAGACTGCAAATCTCTAAATCCCCAGTGAAATTTGGAGGTATATTGTGGACTTCGTACTTTGCTGTCGTAAAACATTTAAATCAATAAAGACTTCTTTGGATATTATGCCTGTTGTAGCGCTACACGTATCATCTCTACCATGTTTTGTCCGGGGTTATTTATGGGACTATGATGTGGGATGTTTTATGAGATTTTGTGATGGATCTTGATTCACTACCACAGCGGTGGGGGTCATGTCATTCAATGCAAAACTTGCTACCAGGCAGGAGCTACAGCCTTATTATGATTAAGTTTGAGTTCTTATCAGTGATTCGGGTAATGTATGTAGGTATACTTATTTGTTGGTATTATTGTCATTTACAAATACATACAGAGTCTGATATGCTGTGGGACAGAAGTAAATGGCAGCCAATGGATACAGCATGGCAACAGTTGCACCAGGATGGCTTGATTGATCAGGTTTGCCAATGGAGGTCCAATTTAACTTTAATATAGGGTAATATAGGTACAGGCCATCACTAATTTTACACCTGTTGTCTTGAGTTGGATGGTCAATTTACTAAACTGGATAGCCATAAATATTTCATCAATGGATTTTTTGTTTCTTTTGTCATAATTGCCTCAATAATAATAATTGCTTGTTACTGCTGAGGTTACGGGTCTAAGTCTTATGTCAAAAATTTGTACTTAGTGTTGCTTTTGTATTTGCTTTCTTAATCCAGACTACATACTTTCAATTTATACTTCTGTATATTAAAGTATTTCAAATTTCATTTCAGTTTGTGTAACTTTGTCAGATCGTGTGTCTATGTTGTATAATATCTGACAAGTTTAATCATTTAAAATATTTTATGTACTCATGTTTTTATTAAAAACTGTATGCATGAAAAATATATAATGATGCTATATACTTCAGGATGAAATGGAAGACGCCTACATACCTGAAATCATCAGAACGGAGTTAGAACACAGAAAGCCATTCACTGACCCAAACTCAGTGGTGTCCAAGTCAGGTTTGGAACTTCTGCAATTTGAGGTAAACTCAGATGCTTGGCAGGAGAGATACATGGAATTATCCACTGAAAATATCTCCCCAAAACACAATCTGGTAAGTTTAGCTTCTCACATTGTATTGAAATAGCTTATGAAGATACAAGATATGTAATATTATATCTTATACAAAGGTTAAAGATGGAAATTTATGCTTTACAAGAACATATGACAGTAAACTCAACTATGTTAAACTGTGTGCTAGGAGAATTGGTTAAACAGCATAGTTCTTCCTGAATGCACAAAATGAACAAGCCACATATATTAAGTGTGAAATATTCAACAGGTGTTTAACAGAATGCTTGCAATAGAAATCTCATCACTTAACTAGCTGAAAACCCCACAGGATTATTAACAGTAATAATGCTCTAGAGGCCTGAACACAACAAATCAGTCTGATATGATACAAAAATGTGCAGATATAAACTGAAGAAAATAAAAACAAACATGTTGAAATCTGACTAGAAATTAAAAATAGTATAATTTTTATGCTATATCCTGACTACACCTAACAATTTGATAAAGTAATACTCTGTTGTATCAGGGTTTTATAATTTCACATGCAGACAAGGTATTTCACACTAGTTTAAACTATATTGTGGTATCATCTTGAATCATATTTAATGTATACAAGCCTGTTGAATGGCTTAAATATATCGTTCCTTCTACACATCAGTCATTAACAACTCTGAACAGGTGAGTATCATGTGACGTTAAGCTTAAATGAAGTAATCAATGATTTAGACTGTTGCTAATGGGTGTAATTTTCAGAATAAAAGTAGAACCTTTACTTCAAATGCAAATAAATACTGCAAAGTAACAAAGTTGGGGTTTAACGTCCCGTTCAACAGCCAGGGTCATATTGGGACAGGTCCTCAGCATTGCCACTAGTGGGACTCAAACCCACAGAGGTGACAGCCTATGATTAGATGCCAAACTTGCTAACCACTAGGCCACCGAGGACCTCTGCAAAGTAACAAAGTGCTCAAATAATTCCATTTTATTAACCCAGCAGAAACAGTATTTTTAAGGTGAACACCTGCATAAAATAATTGCTTTTTATAATTGCTATACCATTCATTCAAATCCTTCAGTAGATGAAGGACATGGTACATTTTAAAGTAAAGTTAAATTGTGTTATATAAACACTGGCATCCCATAACATGAGGCTTGTTCACAAATTTAATTTGGTTATTTACACATCAAGATAAAAATATCCCATAAGTTAGAGTAAAATAATTGTGGGGGTAGGAATTCATTAATGTTTACTTTCACATTTCTACTTTCTTACAACTTAGGTGTGTAATTAATTTTGTGTCTTTTTTATTTCTAGATATACTGGAGACCATTGGTGCCAAAAGGAGTAATGCTTTCAGATCAATCTACTACACACATCTTTATAGAGCTTTGAAAGCTGGGCGACCAAATGCAGAAAAACAACACATTATAGAAAAGTTCTTTGAGAATCTGAAACGTATCTACATTGCTTCCCCATTGTGGCTGGAATTTCCAGATGATGTAACCTATCATATTATGGTTTTAAGGAAAAAACAATAAATGTATGACTGATATGCATTACAAAATAGCACAGTGGTTCAGTTGATAGGTGTAAGTTGGTGTTTTTTCACCAATTCTCTTTAAATATCCTGCTGAGTCCCATATGCTTAAGGGTATTACCTTTGTTTTACATATTTTACCTCCCTTTTCGTCCTGGTTTACAGCCCACGTTTGACTTTAATGGAACATTTTTGTACAAATTAAAATTTTATGTAAAAGTGTGCTTGCATTCACAATCAAACGTAGGCAATACGCCATAGTGATCAGAATTTTCACAAAGTTATTACATGTCATTATCAAAATTGTTATAAAATTTTAATCCTAACAAATAAGGCTTGTTTGACTCGTATTCTTCCATAATCTCAACGACTTGTAAGTAACAGTGATGCGGGAAATCAATGTTATCTTTTCTTAATGTTCTTTGGGACGCTTACACTGTATATCTGTTAAATTGAGTTTTTAAATGTGTAGTTGTATGATATTGATGAAAAAGACTAAGAAACAACAAAAAATTAGCATGTCATGCAGAGAAGTTTCTCAGAATCTAACTTCAAATTTGGCCATAATCTTAAAGTTGTAGTAGATCTACCTGTGACTCTGGACTCCTGTCCTCTACTAGATCAAATGATGTCTGAGTTAGTTTTGTTTGTTACTAACATACATGTATCATATACTTTGAAGTTCATAAAATGTATTTTTGTTCTGAATTAAATGTAATAGTAGTTCATAGAAAAGTCAGTTCGCCCTATAAAATAAAACATACAAGTAAATCGTTTTTAATTTATTGATTTTTTTTAATATACAGTTGAACCTGCGAAGAGCAACCACCCAGGGGAAAATGCAAAATTGGTTGCTTTTCGCAGATTCAGGTATGAGGGCCATGAGTCAGAGTTGAGTGCACTGTGTCTATCAGTCCCGCCAGGGAGATAAGTAGATTAAGGTGTGGTTATAGTTGACTGGTTGTGATACTGAGATTCTTTAATAAATAAGTAGGGATGGGAGACAGAGCCTTTTATTTCACAAGGACATAACTTACAATAACTACAATAAAATTAGTACTATTAGACTACACATAAAAGGACAACAAAAGGCCCCACAAAGAAAACAGATGTATAAAGATACGTAGTTAACAGTTTAAGAATGATTAATACACAATAAACTAAAACCATTATTTGCCATTACAGCAGAATACTGAATACTGTGGAATAAGTTTGTAACATGTAATACTGGTGTAGGGAATGTAAAAATATTACACAGTGTGTATCTCTCTATATTTGGGCCTAATACAGATGATGGGGAATAATGCAATGGCATGTTACTGCACAATTTATTATTCAAATTTATTTGGTCGAAACGTCCAGTATGAATCTTGCAAATATTCCAAAATGCTGTCATTTGATTCTTTCTTTTATGGTTCTAAAGTACAGTGTTATGGTCACAAGGCAATGCGGCAGTAGTTGCTTTAAAATAGCAACAAGAAAAGACAAAAACTTTTACTAAACAAATTTATTTAACAATTAAAATTAACTATCACAGTTCACTGGGATGTTCACAATAGTACATAAAATGATAAAATAATGAAACCAATCTGACCTGGCCACAATCCTATAACAGTTAAGTTAATCTGTCCTCGGATCTGTCTGGTGTCCACTAACACACAAATATTCGTATCCTGTGATCTGTTCAGTGTCCGATAACACAAAATACCTTTATCCAGTGAGCCTTTTAATGTCCATTTTTTATTTATTAAGTTGTGGTTTTACGTCGCTTTCAACACTGTACAGGTAATATCAGGACAGGTAGTTGTAAGGGCAGAGGAAGCCAGTACATACAGTTGGTCAAAGTTCTGTGGTGTAAACTGCTGACCAATGGCAAGCAACTACCAGCTTTCCCACTTGAGGTGAGGTCGGTAACATCTGTCACCAGAATCAGTAAGGGAGTTCTAGAAACCAGTTTACGGGTACCCCAAATCTATTAATAGAATCACTGAGGCTATAGAAGCCTAGAGAGATTTCCCCCAGTCTATAAATAGATCAGTCCAACAGTGTAACATACAGTTTGTACCAAGCTCAGGGTGAGATATGGCCCAGGTCATTTGACCTTTGGGGGTCAGGTGAAAACAAAGGGTCATCTCTGATGCTATGGACATGGGTTCGAACGCTATTAAGGGTTATACTGTACAAAGTCAGAAAAACACAGTTTGAGGAATTTTATTTACATGTTAAAATAAAGACTAAAGTCCCCTCAAAAAAGGAGTTTAAAAATTTGGTACAAATTTTAAAAAGCACCATACATAAAAAATACCATCTATAGGTGAACAAAATAAAATAATACCATAAAGGTGGATATATTAAACTCGAATACGTCATGAAATGCCATCATAACCATCCCTGGTCAAATTCACTATGCATGAGCCATGTTATTCAAAGGTCAAAGATCAAATCGGGCACTGAGACACTATCTCAGCGTTTCCAGCACACAAGTTCCATTAGTCATGATTGAGAGGGGGGTCAGAGTCTGTCTGGTCCTGCCTGATCCAAAGGACCTATGAGTCAACCAAGGTGGATCAAACTTGGAGGTCAAATAAAAGTAATCCAAATCCCTGGGAGCCTTGTCAATCCTGCTGGAGACCTCCCCCGAGTGGATTAGTCTCGAGGGGTCCAGCTCCAAGGTTGAAAATTTTTGACGAAAATACACCCTTAGAGGAGGTCAAGCTCCAAGGGGGCTGAGAACTTGGACATATTTGATAGGGGGGAGCCAGAGTCCATCTGGACCACCTAATCCGATGAAACCTGGTAAACCACATCCATCTGAAGAGACCTCCCAGAGTTGGATCGAGGCTCTGGGGTCAAGTTTACAGGTCGAAAGTGATAAAAGATTGCTATGAGCTAATCAGCCCAATGTAGGGAACTCAGAGGAGGAGATTAATCTCCAGAGGTCCAGCTCATAGGTCGAAAGTCGAACCCTACACACTCTTGGAGTGGGTTAGTGTCCAAGAGGGCAAGTACTTAGTAAGTCCAGTGGTTACAAAATCTGTGTTAGTGGAGGGCAGGAGGGTTCAAACAATGCACATGTATCTCCATTGTTTGACACTCTGTAAATGAACTATGGAACCCCACCACATGGGGCTAATGAAGCAAAACCAATAGCTGATTGGTGTCTCCAATAAATACATAATATTCACCTAGTTACAATGTACAGTATACCCATGAATTAAGGTAGTGGTCAAACTGCCATGGCAGCCTCCTACATAGCCGTGCCTTACACAGTTTGTACCAAGCTCAGGGTGAGATATGACCCAGGTCATTTGACCTTTGGAGGTCAGGTGAAAACAAAGGGTCATCTCTGATGCTATGAACATGGGTTTGAATGCTATCAAGGGTTAGACTGTACAAAGTCAGAAAAACACAGTTTGAGGAATTTTATTTACATGTTAAAATAATGACTAAAGTCCCCTCAAAAGAGGAGTTAAAAATTTGGTAAAAATTTTAAAAAGCACCAAGCCCAATCAAAATTGTCTGGAAATAACAGAGACAAAGGTGCAGGGAATGGTGGAGGATGCTTGAGTGGCATTTTGTAGGTAGGTCCACACTGCTGGGCTACGCCATAGGCCATGTGCTATTATGTTCTGCAGTGGTATGTTATTGTCAAATGCCAGTGTGGCTCCTGACCTATGAAATGTGTGGAAGCCGTGGCCAGTAGGAGATATTTTAAGGTTTGCTAAAACCTGTTTCAAAGCATCCCTGACATGAGTGTCAATAACTTGGTTGAATGGTGGGTTGTTACTCGCAAATAATAGATCTAGTGCATTAAGTGGTCTGGAGGCTAATAAAGCTTTCAGTGTTGAATCACATTATTTGTTATCTTGCATGGTTTTGCACCACTTTAGTATCAAATGGGCCCCGGGGGTGCAAATATGAGGTCCTGTCTTAAAAAATGTTTATTGGGATCAAATTGGCCCAAACTATGGGAAGCTATATTTGACATCCTCAGGAAGGCATAAAATGCAGTGAGAAAAATTGCTCTGAACAAGATGGAATCTGTAAGGTGATCACATTGCTGGGAAATTAGGTACAAAGTGGGTACGTCAAACACACCCCTGGGGGTTGGGCGAAAGGGGAATGGAGGGATAGTCCTCTGATGTATCTGACAATTAGTGGGTGAGAAACAGCTGAATGGTCAAGGTTATAAAGTGAAACCATATTTGAGATGGATGACAGGTAATTTTTAATGACCTCGACCGACAAAGAATTTTGGTGGAGGTATTCTAAAAATGTAAGAACATTATGTAGGGTGATGGCCACTGGTAATTTCATAAATATTATGAAAGCTATATATGATCTAAAATGTGTCCTGTGAGCAGAAGCTGTGGATGGTTTGTAAGCTTGTTGAATGGACTGCCAAGCTGAGTCCAGAAGTTTGGTTGAGGAAGCCGTGGCTCCTGAAATCAAATAGATATATCAATATAAAAATAGGATATGGGAATTTTGAACCATTGGTAATTTTCTTTAAGATCCTGGAGAAGGAGTTTATCAACCGCTTTGTCTGAAACTAACCTGGAAAGAAGGTCAGCAATTGTATTGTTAACACCCTTAACATGATCTATTTCCATCTCAATATCAAAAGTTGCCGTTATCATCCAGATGTTATGGATGCAGGCTGCCAGGAAGAAGGGGTCTTTGGTCTTACTGGTCTTTACCACTTGGACCACAGCAAGATTGTCACAATGAAATCTGACAATAGAGTGTTTCCATTGGTTACCCCAAACCCTCAAGGCCAGTAAGATGTTAAACATCTCCCAGTGGACAATTCCTAGTCCAAACTTCAGGATAGTATATATGGGGGTTGCATACACCCTTCTGCCCCATACCCCCAAACCCGTTAAGGAGGCATCAATGTGCAAGGTATGTGGTTCTTGGATTGGGTTTTTCTGTAAGATGGCAGTACCGTTGAACTGTGGAAGGAAGTTAAGGAACCATTAAATATCTTGCTTCATTTCACTAGAGATCTGACTTTTATTCCTGTGGGTGTTTTGTACAAATGTGGCTAAAATGCGGTTAACAAACGTGCACACTGGTTTTACACATTTGTGTATGTAGAGAAGCTTCCCTAAAAGGGATTGTAATTGTTTTTTTTAAATGAATTTTTTGGGAAATATTTTTTCACATTGGTCATATATGGCTTCTATTTTTGCTTTGTCAATACTGAGAGTATTGTTCTCGAGATCTATACATATACCTATACATATATAGGCAGGTGAGAGTACGGGTGGGTGGACTTCTTTTATCATCATTCATAGGGAGACCTAGTTCATGCAGGAGGTCAATAAGTGTGTCAAACACTTGTTGAGCCTTAGGTTTAGGGTTAACTAAAATAAAATCATCAATGTAGGCAAAAGTTTTGAAACCTTTACGCTTCATAATATGCGTAATTACATCGGCTATTAAATGAAAAGATGAAGATCCATGGATCCAGCCAAAAGTCACCGCTAGATCCTGATAATATTGGCCTTTCCAAGAGATTCCAAACTTAAGTGCATCATCAGGGTCTACCCTGAGATTGCAAAAAGCTCTAGAAATGTCAATTTTTGACAGTAGTACTTCATTGGGGTTAGTACGAATTTCCTCACAAATATCATCTATGGTTGGAAATTTTAAAATAAACTCCCTGCCATCAAAGTGAAGCTTGTCTACATTGTCATTCAAGGATCTACCCTTGGGATATGATAAATTGAGAATAACTCTTCTCTTATTCAGATCTTTGGGTCAGTTAAGCATGGGTGAACAATGAAAATTTTTTGAAGGAACATCAGCAAAAGGGCCCAGGATAGCTCCATGACCTTTTTCTTGTGGAATAGCCTTGTGGAATAGCCTTGGAGTGTTGAAGAGCTGAAAAGTGATTGGATATCACCGTATCATGGATACTCTCTGGATCAGTGAGGGACAGGGGAAACCCAAACTTCAGATATTGGATTATTCTCTGATCCGGATAATCTATCAGATATTTCTCCCAGACTGGTAAGTTTAAATTACTTTTAATGGAAAACCTGGCTTGCTTATAATTTGGGAGACCTGTTGCTTTAATGATATCAGCTATCTTCATGACTTGAGCAATTGTATTATAGTCACAGAAGTTCCTATCCAGACCAATGAATTCAAAGTTGGTCTCTTGCAAATATAGGAAACCCCTATCCTTATCTGGATCATTAAAATCTCTGATATACTGAATGTCATCTTGCTTTCCATGAAATGCCAAAAGTTTGGGTAAAGAACCAACATTATGATGAATGCAGTTGCCTTTTGTGCTTGTAACGACGATGTCAACGATGCTCAAATTGACGCCATAGTCTCTGGATCTAACTTTGTATTAACATTAATTGCTTTATTTTGCTTTTCTATGAGATTTAGTATAATTCTGTCCATGTACTTCTCATAGGACATACCAAGCTCATTAAAAGTTTTACAGTCCCGTTTAAAGTTGTAAGCAATTATCTCAGCATGATGTTGCTCTGATTTAGTCACTGTTTCTATTTTCAGTGGAAGGTGAACCAACATGTTCTGACTGTACACAATTTGCAGAAATTGATCAGGAAATGCCTTAAAATGGAACAGCTCACCAGGACGAAAAGCCACATCACTCACTATATAATAAAATTTTCCCTGTGACTCTCCTTCTGTAGTTAAAAAGACGATATGAACATGGTTATTGGTTTCTCGGCCAAAATAGTACCAATTGGTATATTTTAAGACAGCCTTATGATGGTTGGGAGCCTGTGTACTCCAGCAATGGTCAGCTGGAAACATGGTGAAGCAGTTACTGTAACAGGATATTTGGTTCAACTGGTTCATACGTTGCTGTTCTTTAACTTTACAGTCACACCCCCACCCCTGTTATGCTGAGTGGTAACCAGAGTACAAAGCAATTCACCCTTGACAGTGAAAACCCCATCAGCTGGATGATAAAAGTGATTGACCGGATGCTGCACTTCTGCAGAATCCTGTACAACGATATTATCAGAATACAATACATTATCATTTTGTATATACACATGCAAATTATCATTTAACCCTTCATCAAATGAATTATCACATACGTTAATGCAATTGTCACAACTACTAGAATGGTTGTAAGTAACTTGACTAAGCTGCTGAATATCATAACTATTATTAACCAGTTCTTGAGATTGCTTTTTACAGAATTTAATGTCATTGTCCCGACCCCTGTGTCCAAGTGGTAGACCTGACCCCTAACTGGAAGAAGTTGGTGATCTTTCTTATTTTTAAAGTTACATTTACTTTCAGGATGGTTTGTTGTGCGCCCTTGCCTGCCACAGAAGCTGCAATTGTGTTTGTAAAGACCATGGTGACCTTCATGTGTGCACGATCCCTCGCTGAAGTATTTACAAAACTTCTTCTGAGATAGTGAGGCAGAATGTGAACCAAGCATCGAAACTTGTGATGCGCTTAATCTGTTAAGTGCCCATTGTGTGGAGTCACCCCAAGCCAAATTCCCTTCTTCCAGCTCGTGCATTGAGCAAGCCCAAGTATTTTTTACTGCAGTAAATGGAATGGAAACAGCATCTTTCATAGCTGCAATTACTTGAACCAAAGCCTGTCTGGCAATGATGTGGTCCTGCATATGAAGAATGTTTGTTAGCTGGCCTGCCACACACTGTGGCATAGACAGATCATCATATAGCAAACGTTTTTTTCCCGTTTGACCCATGGAAACCCTCATTAGGCCATCTGACTTCAGGGGAAGCTGATACAGTGTCATAATTATTATAACGGCCAGATCTGTGGTGTGGCTTACCTAGAGTGGATTCCTGATTATTCTGGCTGCCATAAGAAGCCAGGATGTTCAAGACAGCCTCTGAAACTCTTGGGAGTCGCCTGATTGTCTCAAGATTGGGTAGAGTCGTTGAGTCGTTGAGACCACTCCCCATGCTGACCTGTGTGTGATGGTTCGAACCGGGATGTTCGTTGGTTGTATGTGCAGTGGTGTTACCAGCAGTAGGGTAGAGATCCTGCACTCCTTGGATACTGCCAGCACTGTAATGGAGGTGTGGGGCCGCGGAAGTATTACCCACTATGCGAGATGAGCCCATGTTCTGGCTTTGAAACTGTGTCCCCTGATTTGTGTTGGGATGAGGTTCCAACGACTGTCGTTCTATTTTCGTTATCCTCTCAGCAAGGACTTGGTTAGATGCTTTGATATCAGTGAGCATAGCAAGAATTGTATCATGGTTACCCTGTGATTCTGCAGCAGGAAATGTATGAGGTGATGAAGTGGAAGATGAACTTAACATACCCAGTTTGTAGAAAGGAACCTTCCTGATTCGGATTCTTTTTCCGAATCTTCCTGGTTGACACTCTAGCCTGTGCAGAAGCTGTAACCTTTTTCCTGTGACCAGATGGAGTTTTCCTTGGGTTTGACAGCATTCCTGTGAATTTATTTCAGCAAACTACAACACTTTAATAACACTGAAATCCTTTATAAGCATGTAGTTTAAAATCTTTGTTGTATAAAAACACTTGTAAACAGACTTGTAAAATGAATTTATAAAATAATTTGGTAAAATACGTGTAAGTTCTTTATTTCAAACATGGAACATGTATCTCCTTTGACACTCTGTAAATGTACTATGGAACCCCACCACATGGGGCTAATAAAGCGAAACCAATAGCTGATTGGTGTCGCCAATAAATACATAATATTCATCTAGTTACAATGTACAGTATACCGATGAATTAAGGTAGTGGTCAAACTTCCATGGCAGGCTCCTACATGGCAGGCTCCTACATGCCATGCCTTACACATGAGTGTTAACTAGACAAGTTCTATAGAACATAAAAATCGATAGATTCCAGAAGTACGCTTATTTACTAATTGATTTAAGCTTCAACTAAACTTATGAAGTGGGTAATTTATACTTTATTCTTTCATACATTTAAAAATGTGGTCCTGAATGCAAGTCGTGTTGTGTAAAATGTGTTCTACAAAAATGTAGATCCCACCAAGTGATTTGACATCCTACCAAGAAGTGACCATACCATAACATTTGAGAAGAGAAATCACATGAGTCCATTCCTTTTTTAACTCATGACCTCAGCCATCAGCAGTTAAGGAATACAATGTTACACTCTATATTTATTGAAAGACATTAAATGGGAAATATTAAGACTAAATAATTACATTACAATACAATTACGGTATTTTATCAACAAAAATGTTTACATCAAAATTATTTTCTTTACTAATATTTGCTGGCAGAAAAGAGAAAGTCTACATTTTATCATTTTTTCTTTCTCATTACCAAAATATGGAAAGACAATTTAGGAAACTCCAGAAGTGACGTGTCTTTCATAAGTTGCTGTGTCACATCATCAAAATATTTTTCCAGAAGAGCGACTTTGTCTGCCCCTTTTCTAGAAGGATCTAATGCATCGCACAAGTGTGGATAAAACAAAACTTTGTAAATAGCAGACCTTCTTGCAGAAACTTTTTTGTTAATTTCTAAGAAAGAGCCAAAAAATATTATTAACAGTAATTTAATTATTATTAGAAAATACTATCTTTATTATGGATCATATTAAAATCAGTTGGTTAACATGGCAGATCATTTACTTATACCACATTCACACTACTGGTGGTACATCCCACAGTTATAGCCATTTGGTAAAATCCCCCTGTCCTTTGATTATCGTCCAAGATTTGTATGTGACTGTGAAATAGTGGCGAAACATCAATTATCATGCATGTCTAACGGAAGTTTTTGAATGTTCTACCTCTGAATTTTGTACTATGGGCACGCACAGGTGAATGCAAGCATGCACAGATGAATTTCAAGCTAACTGAAGGTGTAATCCACAGTGTATAGAAGGTTGTGACTCATCTTTCTATGTAACATGGTGATTAAGGTGAGTGGTGGTAAATGGACGTTTGTGTTACAAGGTCACATATGAGCCTTGGGTGGTAGTTGGACAGGGGCGTTTTACCCAAAGCCTATAACCACGAGTTATACCACCTGTAGTGCAAATGATAAATCAAATCTGAGAAGGTATGTGGCGTTGTTGGAAGCTGTTCTGCTGCCAAGTAAAACCTCTAACCGTGGGACATGCCGTGTGTACTGTGAATGAGACATAACATCAGCAGCATTTTAGTCCAGGTCGTATTGGTCTGGCAGATGTTCAATATTGACACAATGGCTATAGATAACACTTTTGAAAGTGGAACTCGGTTTGTGAATAAATTTAAGTCTTTAAATTAAGAAATGAAACACTTAATGATGAGCTCCTCGATGGCTTGGTGGTTAGCAGGTATGGCATCTAATCACAGAGTGTCACCTCTGTGTGGATTCGACTCCCACAAGTTGACCTGTCCCAGTATCACCCAGGCTGTTCAAAGGGTTATTAAACCCTAACCTCAGCTTCGTGATAAATCCCTCTAACATGTCTTGCATATCACTTTCCAGCTGTTTATGGAATTCACGGAACATGCATTGTTTTATTAAATGTGAGAATGCAGATAAATTATGTACATACACTTTTTTACTGAACAAGATATTAAATATCCACAAATGTATAACAATGATGTAATTCAATACAGATAAATAAGTCACAGTAAATGTTTTGCTTCTGAAAAATTGGCAATTTTTTGTCACATTTCCAACAATTCCTGAACATGTGAATCTAGCAAATAGTGTTAATCAGTTGTGAATTACAGATACTATGGACAAATTCTACAGTTACTCTTGATTGTGATAGAAGATATGGATTGAGTCTATAACATTACCCTCTATGTTTTCAGGAGTAATTTTCCCAAGATATCTGTGCCTATACTCTCGAAGAGTTGTTGCCCTAAACTCTCCAAAGGACACAAGTTCCAGTCCAGACTTGTAAACCAATGAGTCTGGATCAGAAAATGGTTTCTTGTGTTCTTCTTCACTTCTAAAATACTCTGGTATCACTGCTCTGTCTTTCTCTTTCTGAAATATTTGTAGATATTTGATAAGACTTATTGATGTTTGCAACTATGCATATGTCAGATGTATCACTACAGGCAAAAGTTCGAGTGGCTATAGACAGGAGAGAAACAGGAGTGGCATGTTGTGTTACTTTTTAAAGCAAGCTACAAACCATTCTAAGAAATATTGTCTGGGCTTTTAGGCTGCTTTACTCTGCAATAAAGGTTCCAGTATCAGCCACCATTTCGAATTATTAGTTTTTGTACATTTGACGATAATAGGGGTAAAAAGCAACAAAATATTGGTTCATTTACTATGGCTGCAACCTCATCCTGTTGGTGGGTGCCACTCTGTTTTGGTGTGTCATCAGCATGTAGAGCAACACAACACATGTTAAAACAATGTTACTGACCAGCTTTTGCCTTTGCTTCAATGTCCCTAGTAAATCTGCTCATTATCATTCCAGACATATTCTCCACTATACTCCTGCATCTGCAGATCATGACGTTTACTAATCTCTCTTCCCATGTGAGTTGTCTTTTGTTGTAGGGGTTTCACTAGCCAAGGCTTCAAGGTGAAGTCGTCATTACCAGGCATAAAATCGGCCAAAGGAGGAACCCCTTTCATCCAAGGTGTCATAGTCTATCGTTTTCTTCAACTTGTAGTGGTTGAACATTTGTGCATCTGATAAAGATCCACTTGACCCAATATCTACTCACTGGAATCTTTATTCAGTGTCAACCAGGGCTAATAGAACCATGGAAAAGAACCCGTTATAATTGTAAAATTCACTCTCAGATTTTTTTGGCTTCCTCATGGCGATGCCTTGGTGTATGCGTTCTTCAATAAGGTGAAAGCTGCAGGGGGGGGGCATCCTGACAAAATTCTGGTAACCTGGAATATCAGTCTGTATTAAGTCAACCAGTAGGTTATTATAACATCCTTTTCCTCTCTTTAAAGGGTGCATAACGTGACCCAGGTCATGATCCTAGGTTCAGATGAGTCCATCATAAAATCATAATATTTAACTCAATAAAAACAACTGGGACCTAAGCTTATGTACAAAGTCTGTCTGATGTTGGGCTGGCATCTTTGCAGTGCGAAATGATGATTAACAGAAGCAACAAGGAGTTTATATAGTATTGCTTGGATCTTCACAAGTGATACCAACTCCAGGGATTAATCAGTCTAGAATTAATCAGTCTGGTTAGGGTGGATCAGGACACTGCTTCGGACTTGTCGGTTTGTCACTACAGCTTATCGTTACCAGTTATGACTTGAGTTAAATATTTTGATTTGCAGACAAATTTATGCAGAAAAAGGTCATCTTTTTCAGGCAATTTTTTTCTTAATTTTTGTCGCCAATCCGCAAATCATCTAAACAACCCTAGAGGCAGTAATGGTCCGTCCGGGTCAGCTCCACTTAAACTTTACTGACAGAATTCGGGCAGTAATAAGGGAAGAGAACCAATATATGAAACACTGTTATATGTACATAATGTAATCGGTAGGATACCTCTAAATTTTCAAACCTTAAAATTATTGTTATTGCTGATCTTGCAAAATAAAATGTGGTATGGCAAAGGCAGAGGATGCCGGACTACCAGTAAAGTCAATCTTTTATTTCTTTGTTATACGTCAAGCAAGTGCCTTTATTTCTATGGAACATTGGCATTCATTGGTATTTTAGGTTTGTGGCAAAATCTAATCTAATCTAATCTACTGCTTTGCAGGCACAATATCTTCCCCACTAAGGGGAACTCAGTGCGCTAGTTAACAAAAATCATTTCTTATAAGGAGAGTCGAGGGGCGTTCAAGATCAGTGTACCAGGTTTGTGGTTGGGACTGAGAGGGAAGGAGACTAAGTTGGAAAGCTAGAGTTAAAAAGGTGGTTTTTGAGGTGTTTCCTGAAAGATGCAACAGAGGGACTGTTTCTTATTTGGAAGGGGAGAGAATTTCAAAGAACTGGGGCATAGTGACTAAAAGAATCTGAGAAGTGTTTAATTGATTTATGAACTCTACGGTCAAAAGTGGGGGTATGAAGGAACTTGAGTTTAGGGGTACTTCATCTAGTATTTCTAAAGGAGGTGTAGGGGTGGATTAGTTCTCTTAGGTAAACAGGCTGACCTTGGTTGAGGATTTTGTATGTAATGAGGCCTATTTTGAATTGTACCCTATACCTAACTGGAAGCCAATGGAGTCTTTTCAGTTGAGGGGTGATGTGAGAAAATTTTGAGGAACAGGTGACAACCCTGCAGAGTGAGTTTTGCACTAGTTGCAATCTTCTTAGCTCAAAGTCTGTGAGTGATAGAAACAGGGAATTGCAGTAGTCCAATCTGCTGCTGACCAAGGCATTGGCTAAAAGAACTGATGTTTTAAGGTCTAGAAGGGGGAGTATTCTGTAGAGGTCTCTTGCATGAGCTCTAGTAAACGTTATGACCTGTGACACATGGTCGGAGAAAGTGAAATTGGAGTCAAACACCACTCCGAGGTTCTTGACACTTTGTGCTGGTGAGACCTGATTACCAAGAATATTGATTGGAAAGTGGGGAAGGAGTTGTTTACGGTTGTTTTTTGAACCTATCAGAATGAACTCAGTTTTATCAGGGTTGAGTTTTAATTTATTTGTGAACATGAAGTTTTGGATGTCGTTTAGGCAATTTTTTAGTTTTTGTACAGAGTGAGAAAAATTTGCTGGAGAGAGTGAAATGTGTCATCGGCGTAGAAATGGTAATTGATGCTACTGTGAGATTGAATGATGGAGCTGATTGGTTTGGTGTAAAGGGAAAAAAGAATTGGACCAAGGACGGAGCCCTGGGGGACCCCATGCTGAAGGGCAACAGGATTTGAGAGTGTGCTGCCTACCTTGACCGAGTGTGTCCTTCCCGACAGTAAAGTTTAGATTGGAAACAGGCCTGTAATTTTTGAAAACTTCCTTGTCTAACGATGATTTTTTGAGAATTGGGGTTACATGGGCCTGCTTAAAGAAATTAGGACACGTACCTTGTGCTAGAGAGGCGTTGATTATTGAGGTGATGGGGGTAATAAGAATATCAAGGAATTCAAGAACAAGAAAAGTGGGCCAAGGGTCAAGGGAACATGATTTAGTGGGAGAGTCTTGAATGATTTTGATGACCTGCTCTTCAGTTACAGCAGAGAAAGAGGCGAATGTGGGTGGAGGAGAGTCTGGGGTGATATGTCAGAAATTGAGTGAGGTAGAGAAAATTGAGTGTATTTTTTCAATTTTTTCTGTAAAGAACTCGACAAATCTGTCAGCCAAAAGCTTTGGGGGGTTTATAGATGGGAGAATCTTTGCTGGGATTCTGTGCAACACATCACCCAGGACTCACCATAGATTTGTGGGTTGTGGTGATTGTCTCGAATTTTTTCTTTCAGGAATTCAGATTTGGCTTGCATGCAGATTTTATTGTACTGGTGGACTTTCTGCATGTATTGGGATCTATTGAAGGTAGTTTTATTTCGGCGCCAAATTCGTTCAAACAAATGCTTGGTCTCCTTTGCCGCAATTACCGTTTCATTAAGCCATCCTGGGATGTACTTCGCCTTGGTATTTTTGGTGTGTGGTGGTGCATATTTGTCAATAAGGGTGGACAAAGTAGTAAGATATTGTTCATAAAAAGTGTCGGCTTCCTTGGAAGGATTATTAAGTAGTTCAGAAGTGAGGAGATCTGTTTTCAATTTGTCTTTATCATTTTTATGGTATTTATGAAAGGTGACAGTAGCCTTGGTTTGGGTTGTAGTGGTTGAGAGATTAAGGGTAAAACTAATTGAAAAGTGGTTAGAAAAGGCATCAGTGGTATGGACATTGGAAATATAGTCATTGTTAGATTTGGTTAATACCTGGTCAAGTGTATGTCCATGAATGTGAGTTGGAAAGTTAACTTTCTGAGTTAAATCAAATAAATCAAAGAATGAAAGGTTTTTGAATTTGAACATGTTGTTTCGAGGTGAAAATTGAAGTCGCCGATGATCACCAGATTCTCCGTGGTATGGTGAATATCCTCCAAAAGTGACTGAAACTGGTCAAAAAAGGATGTAGTACTGGAGGACGGAGGTCTATATATATTCAGAAGGTAAAAGGATTTTTTGTGAAGGGTTATCTTGAGGAGGAAATTTTCGAAAGTGGTGCAGGTCTTTGTTGGAACTACGGAAGGATCCAATCCGTCATTGACAATAAAGCCCAATCCTCCACTGCAACGGGCCGCTCGTGGCTGTTGATAGAGTTTGTAGCTTGGTGGGGTAATTTCGGACAGATTTGCACTTGTGGTGTCAGGTCTTATCCAGGTCTCAGACATGGCGAAGAGATCAGTGTCATTATCAGAAATAAATTTTGCAATGGCAGGATATTTGTTGTGTATTGATGTAATGTTTGCATAGGTGACCCTTGGACGCCAGGGTGGTAGGGCAGGTGGAATTGAAATTGTAGATTTGATGATAAAATGTAGACAGAAGGTGGTGGTGGGGGGTTTGAAGGGGCAGAAACTGACAACATCAGGGCACTTAATGCTTGAGTTGCTATGGTGCTGATATGAAGCAATAACTGGTTGGATTGCCAGTAAAATAAAGGAAAATCATGTTTGAGGTCTTTAGAGTGAATTAGAATGGTTTGGTGGGTTTGAGTTTTGAGTTTGATGATCCCCGATAATGGGGAATGTGAGCGATAAAAGGGGATCAAATGATAAAGTGGGCAGTTTGCATGTGTAAATATCAAAAGGGGGTAGATTAAAAAGATTATTTTATTAGTTCTTTCAATAATAGCACCAAGTCAGACGTAAAGTGAGGTTATTTAATTTTTTAACTCTATCGGATCTGATTTTTAAAAACGGTACTTCCCTGACGGAACCACGCCACGGAGTATATAATAGCATATAATAGAGATACTTTGTCACACTGTAACACTTTCAAAGAATTATTTCCATGGATATCAACTGTCGTTCTGTTAAAAATAAAGGTCCCACTATTGCTGACATTGTGCCTTCTCAATCATTGGATCTACTTAACATTACAGAAACACATATACGATCTACTGACACCGACAGTTTGCTTCGCTCAATAACACCGTCAGGATACAAATTGTGTCACAGACCTCCTGCTCATGGCTGTGGTGCGGGTGTTGGCTTTTTTTGTAAATCATAACATCTAGTTTAAAATAGTTGATAGTCCTTTCTATGAATCATTTGAAAATCATTTGTTCTCCAGCTTTTGTGATAGCTTGTGTTTAGTGGCCACCTGGTTCATGTTCTGATGCATTTTGTGATGAATTTTTCAGTATATTTGAGTACCTATCTTTAGTGAGCTAAAATTTCTTGACATGTGGTGATTTTATCATACATGTGGATACAACCTCCAAGGACAGTGAAAAGTTTTTCAATTGCCTTGAGTCATGCAATTTCAATCAACATGTTCATAAACCAACTCACCTACATGGACACACTCTTGATCTCATCACTCCCAATGATTCCAGTGTTGTTTCAAAAGTTTGGGTCAGTGATTTTATTTCAGACCATGCCCTGGTGCTAGGGCAACTTGATTTTATCAACCCTTCTGTACCTAGGTCAAAAACTGTTACCTTTCGGAGGTTTCACAGGATAAATATGGATTGTTTCAGGAGTGAGCTGGCAAACTGTTTGTTTGTTAAATGGCCTGGTAATACTGCTAGTATTAGCTAAATGGCTCTCAGATTCTTATCTGCTGGCAAAGGCTGTCTGGCACCAGTTTGAACGCATATAGCGTAAGGATAAATCACCACAAAATCAAGCTAGACTGCGAAAGCAGATTGCCCATTGTAATTCACTAGTAAACAAGGATAAATCCAATTACTACAGAAAAATTGTCAATGAAAATGCTCAGGGTTCCAAGAAATTGTGGCAACCCTTATGTTCTGCATTACATTCCGATCATGAAAGTGTACTCCCTTCTCATCAGTCAAAGGAGTGTCTTGCAAATCATTTTGTGACTTATTTCTTAGACAAAATTACCAAGATTAGGGCCTCATTTTCCAGCACTGACTCTTTCAGTTTACCTACACCCTCAGACCAACCTAGCTTTGACTCCTTTAAAGAAGTTTCTAATGAAGAAATCCAAAAGGCAATTATGAAATCACCAACTAAATCCTGTCTGTTTAACCCATGGCCTACCTTTTTGGTCAAGGAATGTCTTGACATTCTTGTACCGTCAATCACCAAACTTGTTAATTGTTCTCCATCCGAAGGTGTTGTTCCTGCGGATTTTAAAAAAGCTGTGGTTACTCCACTGATCAAAAAAGCCTCACTTCCACCTCACGATCTCAAGAACTACCAACCTGTGTCAGGCTGGTGTTTCATCTCCAAACTTGTCGAGCACGTGGTTGCCTCCCAACTAAATGACTATGTCTGTTCAAATGGTATTGAGAATGTCGAGCAGTCAGCTTATAAGTTAGGTCACTCAACCAAAACTGCACTGCTATCAATCAAAAATGATGTCCACCTTGCTCTGGCTTGAGGTGAGGCCACTGCTGTTGTGCTGCTTCACCAATCGGCAGCTTTTGACACAATTGACCATGACACACTCTTAGAATGTTTGAGTTCTTGGTTTGGCGTTGGTGGCGTAGTTTTGGAATGGTTCAAGTCCTAGCTCTCTGATTGTTTGCAGTACATTAAAATAGGCTCTATCCTGTCTGACGCAAAGAAGCTCCTGTTTGGAGTACCTCAGGTCTCTGTCCTAGGTCCTATACTCTTCCTTATATACTACTCCCCTCAGCAAAGTCATTCAAAATCATCCCAGCATTGGTTTTTAATTTTATGCAGATGATACATAGTTGTATGTTCATCACACACAAAGTTGGAGGATGTCAAAAAGTGGTTGTCTGCAAATAAGTTGAAGCGGAACCCTGATAAAACTGAATTCATTGTTTTTGGTTCAAAAATACACTGTGAAAAACTCAACAAATCCTTTCCAGTTAACATTCTTGGCACTTTCCTCTCTCCTGTTGGAGTAGTCAGGAACCTTGATGTATGGTTTGATAGTGATTTTTCCTTTTTGAGGAGGATCCAAAATATCTGTAAGTCCTGTTTTGCTCAAATCAGGGATCTTAAGCGTCTCAGAGGTTACCTCACATATCATGCCTCCCCTATGGCTGCGAATTCTTTGGTTGGAAGTCAACTTGGCTACTGTAATTCCTTGTTTAGAAGTCTCTCAGCTCTTGATCTTTATAAGTTGCAATGTGTTCAAAATAGTCTGGCTAGAATTGTCACCAACACCACCAAGTACTCACACACTCCTGTCAGGAAGATTCTCCATTGGTTGCCTATTGAACACCGCTCCATATTTAAGACTGCCTTACTGGTGTACAAGTTCCTAAATTTTGGTCATCCAAAATATTTTGCACCTTTTTTTAAACCCAGACAAAGTGTCTACAACACACACAAAAGCCAAGCTGATGGTGTGTTCCTTGAGGTACCCCACTTTGCCACTTCAATATATAAGTCTTCTAAGCACTTTGGCCTCAGCTTTACTCATGACACTATTATTAACAGTAATTTAATTATTATTAGAAAAGACTATCTTTCTTATGGGTCATATTAACTTCAGTTGGTTAACATGGCAGGTCATTTACTTATACCCCATTCACACTACTAGTGGTACATCCCACAGTTAAGGCATTAGTAAAATCTCCCTGTCCTTTGACTATCGTCCAAGATTTGTATGTGACTTTGTGAAATAGTGGTGAAACATCAATTATCATGCATGTCTAACGGAAGTTTTAGAATGTTCTACCTCTGAATTTTGTACCATGGGCATGCACAGGTGAATTTCAAGCTATGGTAACTGAAGGTGTAATCCACAGTGTATAGAAGGTTGTGATTCATCTTTCTATGTAACATGGTGACTAAGGTGAGTGGAGGTAAATGGATGTTTCGCCACTGTGTTACAAGGTCACATATGAGTCTTGGATGGTAGTTGGACAGGGGCGTTTTACCCAAAGCCTATAAGCTGATGGTGTGTTCCTTGAGGTCCCCCACTTTGCCACTTCAATATATAAGTCTTCTAAGCATTTTGACCTCAGCTTTGCTTATGATGCTCCAAAGATTTGGAAAGTTTTACCTGATGATGTACATTCGGCCACTTCTCTCCACTCTTTCAGAAGGAAGCTCAAGACCTATCTGTTCGCACAAGCATATCCACCGTAACTTTTGCTCTCCCTGGTTTCTCTCTTTGGCGCTGACCCTTGCTATGTCTCAGGTTTATGATTATAGTTTCCTGCTTCTGTTTGGTGCGCCTAGTGTCTGTCTTTAGCAGGAGATTAAGCACTATAAAATACTATTAGAATTAGAATATTCATTGTATTGGAGGTCCTCTATGGCTTAGTTGGTTAGTAGGTTTGGTATGATGGTTGGGATGTAAATCCTCAAAGTATTGATTTACTGTATATAACTTGATAAAAATCTAGTTACATGAAGGGTATAAGATGGTCATAGTCTAAGGTATAGTTTAATGTTGTCAATGTAATTTAAATTAAACATATTAACCACAGAGTGGTCATTTACTGATAAAATTCCTGCAGTAATATTTTGGCCTGGTATATATAAATATATTATGTAAAGAAAAACCTTTGACAATAATCCTGTCCAATATAAATCACTCCAAGCCACATCCATTGGTCGCATCATAGTCTTGCTCCACATCTCAGAAACATCTTTATGTATATATCATAGAGATTGTGTTTAAAATAGTAAAAGTTAACTTTACACATTTGATGTGTTGATAGCTAGTCAAATTATAATTGAAAAGGTTTAAAATGTTTTATAGAAAGTGACTACTAATGCGAACACAACATTGTATTGTCTGTTACGATTTAAAAGCAAAAGCTGTGTTGCAATATTTTTGGTTTAATAATTACAACTAAAGTAACAATAACAACATTGTTTTTTTCCAATTTTATCTATTTTATTTGCTAATGTAGCATATTTGTATATAATGCTATAGCAGCCATAATTATATATCTCGTATACATGTAACAATGCGACTGTTGTAAACTGATTAGATATTGAACATGTATTTAATACAAGAACAGATTTAGCAAATTACTGACCACCCAAGAAATGGGTTAATGATTCAAAAATTAATATCAAAATATTTACCTTTGTCTCCACCTCCTAAAAGTGCACATGTAAATGCCCCACCTAGAAGAAAATAGATTTTGAATTGTATATAAAAATTTACAATTCAGTTATATATGTTTTCTGTAGTTAAAGTTAGTGTGCAACAACCAAGGTATTTAGCATTGTCAAAATAACAGATAGGCAAATGGGTTATGGTGCAATAAGAGGACATAACCTCACACAAATATGTTGATACCCATGGGGTGGAGGATGGGGAAGGCCCAAATATAAAATAGTTCCTGTCTTTTACGTTTAGTGGAGGAATCTGGGTCATTGTCACTTGTTGGAGTCAAATACAGATTTGACAGCCTGTGATTAGATGCTAAAATAGGCTGACTACTGGGCCTCCTAGGATTCTTCACATTTGTATGTGTTTAATTACTTCAGCATCTGATCTAATCAATGGAATTAGACTTTTGCAGTATGCAACCTATGTCCTAGCAAACAAGTAAATCAATTCTTTCAAAATCTTATAGTTATTGGGCAAGCAATGGTCAATGATCAAGAGATGTTGATTATGCAAGGAGTCAGAGAAAGGATACCAATACAGTAGTTATCTGATATTTTATAAATCAAATCATTGTCTTCAAATATAGATCTGTATTCAGTTCAGGGGAATTTCTAAAAGGACATGTGAGTTTAAGTAATTATCAAATCTTGCATATTTTTGCTGACATAAGTATGTACAATATGACATAAAATACACTATATACAACATAAAATGATTAGTGCCCAGCTATATTTGATTGTCATTAATTACCACAGTAGAATCTGAATACAAGTTAGTAAAGTTGCACCATATTTTTAAAAACCTACTTTGTCTAAATTCCAGCTTGCCACATGGCCCTGCTCTAAATATATTGTGCTCATCTTGTCACACTCAAAAATACACAGGTAGTTTTATGGACAGAGGAAATTAGTACATACAGTTGGTCAAGGTTCTGTACTTTAAACTGCTGACCAATGGCAAGCAATTACCAGCTTTCCCACTTGAGGTTGGGCCGGGCATATATATATTGCATTTATTTGGATAAACAGAACTCCATATGAGAGATGACCAAAAATTATGTTTGGAGCAAAGATACAAATGTCATAGCCAAGTCTTGATTTAACAAGTGTCTGGTGAAAAAAGCCTTTCCACAGTGGATAAACAGATACATAATCATTTTATTATAGTTATTGCATAAGCTACACAGTATTTACTTAATTTTAATTTATAAAGGTAATCCTTTGTCCCAATTATCTTGTATATAATCTGACATAACAGCCATGTAAGGTCAGTGTTTTTCACAGTACTGAAACATGCATTAAATATAATTTTCCATGTTTTGTCAGATAATTTTGCTAGAAGAGTTTGTTTCAAAAACAAACTTTGTTTGGCATCACTACAAGAATGATTCATTATTGTTCTATAGAAGTCTTTACTGCCATTCTTGGATTTTAGGAGTAATCTTATGTGATTAGGAATATTAGGCTTTTGATGGACCTTGGAAGTAATTTTCAATTTATTGAGGTATGCACTCACACAATATGTTCCAAAAAGTTTGTTTCTATATGATACATTTCTATATGAAGTTATTTCTGTCAAGAAGTACCCATTTGCATTTTCACCTGCTGTAGGTTAATCCCTTTCCTATACCAGTTTGGAAGAAAGAGATGGGCATCAAAATCTTGGGATAAAAGCAAGACAGTTTCACTTAATTCACTCTGTCTGAAATTGGTATACTGACCATCACTCTTCTCTGTGAGTAAAGAACCTCTACCCAAATTAGTTTTTTTTTGTCCTTTTTGAAATCATATTTATATTTTCTGGCCCATGCTTAAAACTTTTTCTATATGTCCTGTACAGTAGAAAGTCAAATTGACTTCTGGGGTATTACAAAAAAGAACGTTCAATGTAGCCATGGTTCTTTGAGAGCCCTAATAAAATTACTTGATCTATAA
The DNA here is from genome assembly GCA_964017235.1 of Sabellastarte sp. h YS-2021. NCBI lineage: Eukaryota > Metazoa > Annelida > Polychaeta > Sabellida > Sabellidae > Sabellastarte > Sabellastarte sp. h YS-2021. Next base: position 120,440,161 of record OZ024932.1, on the reverse strand, counting down.
TATTAAGACCTGCATCTTGGTAGTTTTTTTTGAAAATGTGGGAAGATTGGTCAAGTTGAAAATTTTCTTTCCATTCAACAGCCTGAGTCATATTAGGGCAAGTCCTCAGCATTGTCCCTTGTGGGAATCGAACCCACACAAAAGTGACAGACTGTGATTGCATGCCAAACCTACTAACCTACTAGGCCACTAAGGACTTCCGCTTCCAGATAGACTACAGTCAGCTAAGTTATTTCCCACTATGGTGGCAGTGCCAAGATATAAATAGTGCCTAACTTTCCTAAAGCCTCTGACCCAAACTGAAACAACCTTTCATGTCACCGGATCATGCTTTGTTAATGTGATTCAAACAATGAATTAAATTGTTGATTTCAATGTGTATTAAAAAGGCTTAACAGAAAACAGATCATACATTACCTGGTACCAGCTCTTTCGCTCTTGATGCTAAGAATATTTCCCACTCGTTGTTTGCAATAATTTTAACCTTCTCTTTTATAGCTTGTTTTTAGTTGCATTTGGGAACAATGAATCTTCCAGGCTGAAATTTCTGTAATTATATAAATTTCTTTTCATGAGGCTTTAAATAGCAGTTGCTTTACTTGGTGTAATGTATTTTGAATTTGCTGAATTTAACATGAACTGTTAACTGAATTAAAATGTCACATCATTTAACAGAATTCTTCGGATTGACCAAAATGAATCTTTCATGGATTTGTAATAATATTGTTGCATCTTCTACTACAATTATTTTAGCTTACACTTCCTATGTACCAACACATAGTTGCATATCTTTTTGATATACATCCCTGAAAATATTGGATATGAAGATAAGTAAAAAATCTTACAGAATACCATATTTAAGTTAAACTATTTCAAAACCAGCTATTGTTATATAAAAACTTGTATGTGATGGGAATAAAATATTCGTTCAATTATTTCTTTTAGTTACTTAATTTATATTATCGTATTTTGACTAATTGTCCCACAGTATATCTTACAGTTTATTCATCCAATGGGCAGCTGCCACAGAAATACCAAGGTGAACAGTGTTGCTGGGTAGACATTGCTGATAGAATGATCTGGCAACAGTAGAAAAGTATATCCTGTCTGGATCCTGAAGTTCTGAGAAAATGTTTACATGTTGTTGAGAAATATTATTGTCCAAAATGCAGGTCAGTCCAAGCTGGTTTGCTAATCCCACAACAACAGGATATTAAGGAAGAGTAGAAGGGCGAACACACAGAAAAAAATGCTCTTTCCATTTGTCAACTCAGCAACTCGATAAATCAATTTAAATATCTAGATTTATTGACTTACTAACTAGATAAATCAGCTTAGCTATCTTGATTTATCAACTTACTAACCTGATAAATCGAGCTATCAGAATTTATTGAATTAGTATCTTTATAAAATGACCTATCTTCAATAATCAAATAAGCTATCTTGAATTATCATGATTTATTGATTCAGTACCTCTACAAATCGACTTAGGTATCTCGATTTATCAATTCAGTAACTCGGTAAATTGACTTAGCTTTCTCAAATCATCAGCTTAGTATCTCGAATAATCAACTTATTAACTTCACAAATCAATGTACCTCTTGGAACAATAACAGACACAGGACGTTAAAAGTATCAATGACCACATTAGACCTTGAAGGCAGGGTCCAAGGTCAAACATGTCCCCACCAAACATTCATGCAATGTGGTTTGCTGTAAGTTTTGTTTAACAAACCTCAAAAACCACTTATAAATGAGATATTGACATTTTAAGTATTAATATCTACAATAGGGTTTGAAGGAGGGGTCCAAGGTTAAGTGTGAGCCAACCAAACGATTCAGGCACATGATTACGAATAAGCTGTCTTCACATCATTTGGGATTAATAATAAAGGAGATACAGGGCATTAAACAAACCTGCCAATCGCCCCTTTACCAAATCAGCCTATGCACACTGGCCACCTTAAAACTCTGCCCCTGCAACCTTAGTCCCCAGAAAAAAAATTATAATGCAATAAAATACTTTTAGTGCTTAATTGCAGATGGCAGACTCTATTAACTGGTAAACATACATCAAGTTAACATTCCTTAATTGTAACCGTATTCCTGTCATGTGGTATGACCCCTTATGATCTGTTGTGTCTAACATAAAGCTAGCTAAATCTATTTATCAAGCTACTAAGTCAATAAATTGAGATTAATTGAGTTATTGAGAGTTTAATTTATTGAGATATGAAGTCGTTAAATCAAGATAAATTTTTTTTTGTTGGCCCTTCTGCTCTTTTTAGGTTATATTATGCGAGATTATTATTAATTATCTTATTAATTATTTAGTTATTTGAAATAATCACTTCAGTTACTTTTTTATTATTTCTTTTATGGTAATCTTTGTTATGGGGTTTTCATAAATATGTGGACAAATTGATATATTCTTAAAATGTTATCAAGACACTCCAAACATGAAAGAAATGAACTGAAAGTGGTTGAATATGTCATTGTAAATTATATTTATGAATTGTAACGATGAAGACAGAATAGCATTATTCAATTCTATTACAAAGTATTGCCATGTTGTCATAACAACATACATATCTTGAAACAGAAAACTATACCAGAGTGATGCAACATGACCCTTGCTACAGCAAAAAATCCCTCGGTTTTTGTCACAACATTTCAATGAAAAGAAATGATTCTGACAATGGATTCACATATTCATGGTATGGTTTATTGAAATACTGGAATGTGAACTTAAAAATAGGCTGTCTGTGTTAAGACACAACAAATATTGTAGTTTGGCTATTGAATCCTCAAATCTTTTATGTGAAACTGATTATATTATTCCTTACCTGCAACATTTTTCCATACAGACTTGAAGTCATTGGAGATTACATAATTTAACTGTATACTGATCTCTCTGAAGGAACCATGTCTTTGCCTGATATGTTCTACAATTATCAATTACATTCAATGGTTACCCTTATCATTATTGTTACAACGGAAGGATTTATATTGTGCCTGTCTGTATTCCCAGCCACTGGTTGCCTAAATGGGTTATTAGCTGGATACAAACATGGATTGCATCAGAAGGATATTTATGTTTTGATGGATAAATTCATGATAAGATTTTGCTTTGTTTAATTTATAGATTTTTACAATTAGTAGCAATTAAATGTTAAGAATTAAAAGTTTTGGGGTAATTTAATGTGAAGTAGTCCACATTTAGTGATATTTTAAATTTAGTTGATGCTACTAAACTACAGTAAAGGCAAGCAAGCATGAGAGAAGATATCAGAGGTTTACCAATCAAAAAAGGTGTATTCCTCAACACAGTTTTTCCATCAGCTGTACCATAATCAGCAAATACAAATGGTTGTCCTGGTGTGAGGTCACATGACATACAATCTGAAATAAGAAACAATGGAAGTTTCAATGAAAAGTGTTTTAAAATGTTTTTATAAATCGTCATGCAAAGAGCAAAGACCAACCATTGATTCCCCGGCGTAAAAAACATTTGAAATGTTGGTTATCCTTCTATGTGTTGGTACAGAATTTATTTAGTCAATCATTCAAATGTATGCATCAGTGGCAACCAGCCAGTAAGATATGGAGCCATGGTGACTTTCTGACAATATAGTGTGTCCAATAGGAACTGGGCACATGAATGTAGTCCTGAATCTATTCTCAGTCTGATTATACCATTTACATGATCTTCACATGCACAGCTATCCTACCACTAAATATGTGGTTCATGTGAAGAATGGTAAGGATAGTTGTCAGGAGATGATGAACACAAATCTGAAGGATACCAAATTTATCTATCAGACATTTTCCAAAACATGCATAAATTCAGTATTGTTTTACTACTCATCAAATAACTTTACTGGCTACCTGTCATCAAGCTCTTATCTACACTTGTCAAACTGAACCAACTTTGTCCAGCAGTGTTCCTAGGTCAAATTGTGTTTCTGAACCAAAGCAAAAATCGTTAGCATGGTGTAGTGTTCACATCTACTTATGGATGCTTTTTCTGATGATTAGGTTACAAGACACATAATGTTGTTTCAGGAGTTTTCTAATTCTAAAGACAGAAACCTGTAAGATGGCCTTTTCCCCATCCTGAGTCTTTAGCTTACCTTGATGCTTTTAGGGTAATAACCTTTTCTTGAAATTTAGAATATACATTAGTAGGTATACATGCAGTTCGCTGACAATATAACTTGGTAACCAATACAACTTGCTGACAATAATTAACAAGTGACGACATGTGCTTGAAGATAGATGTTTGTCCAAGGAAATTACATCAGAATATCAAATACATATACGTATATAAGGTTGCAAATATGTTATTTATTCTACTGCAAATGCATTTCATTGCAGTTTTTTACAAGTCACTTGTAAAGTAAAAAAATAATTTGAGTAATATTAAGCATCTAAAGTAAAGAAAGAAGTTGTTTTGTATATACGATAGGTAGTGGATTGTGATACACTCCAAAATGCAAAAGAACCTCTTAAAGAACATATTGAAGCAATTTGCATATTATACAAAACTCAATTTGTGACTTTGGCCTTTCTGAAGAAAGAAAGTCTCATTTCTTTCAAAATGTAGTCTATCTGTTCAGCATTTAAACTTGACATTTGAACTAAATAAATTTTTAAAATACTATTAAAGAATTATTAAAGAAATCAGGATGGTTTTCATGGTTATATATTGGCTAAATGCCCACTCCTTAATCATCATCATTATCTATTCATATTTTATTTAAAGTACTGCTTCCTGTGAGAAGGTCTATTGTATATCTTATTAATTTTGTTTAATTGCTTCAATAAAATGTTGTTTTTAAAAACATACTTGGGTTTGAATATTTTTTCTGCCTGAATTAGTTGTGGATAAATTTCAATGGAATAACATGAGAAGAAGCATTCTTCAACTACCTTTCCATGATATATAGTACATATTTGTGCCTTACATGTTTGCTCATCTACTTATGATACACACCTACTGACAAATATTATTGTCTGTAAATTGTGACTGCAAGCCATTTTGTCAGTGGAATATAGTGTATGTTTTCGTAACTTTACACTTTCTCTTAAATCACAAAGCTTATACATACCTAAAGCATCTATAATAATTGCTGGTACCTTGTCATGTATAGCATTTTCACCATAAGCGGCAAAGATACTTTCACCTTCCTTTTTCCAATGCATTATAGCAGCATCCCTTTTCAAAACAGAAATCTTTTTGTTGAAACTAGTAATGGTAAATATTACATTTATTGCATTATTGTAGTGAAATAGTACCCTCCATGTTTGACGTGTTTGGTGACAACAGATGTAATGGATAATTTGGAATAATATCTATTTTCCATACATAATGTGCCATACATAAGACTTGGGTATTGATTTTTCTGTTTGTTGACGTTGCTTTCAACACTATGTTTTGGTCACATAACAGAGATTTTGATTATAAAATTATTAGGCATGGTTAGAAACAACTCTCTATATGACTTATGTTCTGCGGCGACCTTGTGACCAACATCATCAAAGGTGAGAATCAAGTGGGATTTACATGGCAAAACAATTACCATTCACAGACAGTTTTTTTTTGCAAATTGTGTGACTAACCACCCCCTCAAAGGTTTCAAACTGTCTCCCAACAGCCCGAGATGCCTGGGTAGAGGGATCCAGAGAGGCAGTGGCCACAAAAGGAAGAGTGTCCGCTTTGATGTGTGGGTGATCTGGAATTAGGTCCTCACAGATTAGGTATCACACAGTACTGTGTGTAGTAAGGTACATATTTCCATCTACCATAATGACAGGGGGAGTGATGATACGAACGCCCAGGTGTTCATGGTAATAGGCACCCACTTATCCTTATGACTGATGCCCATGTCAATGCCTATATCATGGGTGGTAGGCTTAACAATCGAGATAGCCTGGTTGATTTGTACACTCACAGAACCCTTGATATCAGGGTTAGATATCCAGGTGGTTTGAGTGATAGAACAACAGATACTCCTGATATGTGTTTTATCCAAGGTATCCAAACTATCCTCTGGGCCACTATCTACAGATAGGTCCGGCTTTGGGTGTTTCTTCCAAATATGATCTATAACAACCTCCTGGCATTTATATGATTTATTGCAATGGGGATATTAAATACTCATGTTTTAAATGTATTGAGTTCATATGTCTTTGCAAGCTCTGTTTCCTGGTGTACATCATAGTACAAACAGAACAAGTGAAATGCACTTCCTCAAATATGACCTGATCAAAGTTAATTACTAATGACCATACTGACCTTACTAAAGCTGAACAATCATGGATTACTGAACTAACAAATAATCCCAATAATGTTATAAAAGGCAGACAAGGGTTCAGTTGTAGTTGTTGTAGCTGTAGAAGCTTACAGACAGCTCAGTGACCTAAATTCTACACTAATGATCCAACAAATAGCATTTATGACCAAATAAGAACTAACCAAGTTACGAAGTAAATGCTTAATCAATGACCATTACTTCGATTATTTAGCCCCAAATAAATCTCACAGGGAAGGCCAAATAGCAGATAGGCCCCATAGCAGAAGATGCCCTACTTGTCATCACTATACTAATATTCCAAATCAAGAAATCATATTAGAAGTAGCGGACTACCTCAGAAGGGACAACACAAAATGCCCTATCAGTAATTTCATGTCTTTTGATTTCAACACTGAACACCATTTGCAAGTAGTTGGGAAAGCTATGGATACTTCAATAGCACCTAATTCTCTTTATGAACTGATTTGATACAAATGTCCTTAAACCTATCATGGTAAACCTTTAATTTGGAAATGGTTTATTGATGATGTTATGATTTGGCCACATGGAGTAGATCACCTCCACAAATCCATACAAGACACCATTAAATTCACAATGGAATTTAGTCAAGATAGTATCGACTTTCCCGACACCATTTCTACTCCACATTATGTACCAAGCCTACTGATACACACTTGATACTGTCAAAAAGAACAACCCACGTGAGCAATACCACTAGATTAGTAAAATGTACATAATGTTCATTTCTACATAAACTGGACTATTTCATCAGCATAAATGGCAGGAGATTCCAATGCAATGCTCTACCTAAATCCACACACATAACATGTGGGATTTCTAATAATGTTTACATCATTTAATGTTAGGTTTGTGATCAACAATACATTTGGGAAACCGGTAACCATTTTTAACACAGATGTAGTGTCATGAAGCCCAAACCCAACAAAATCACTCCTCTGAGCAGGCATTTCTGTCAACCTCATAATGTTAAACATATGGAGTTCAGTGTTATTCACTGGCTAGGTAATAATTTAGCATGCTCAGATATGACTCAAAACCCAGAAGGAAGGAGTTATATATTAGGAGCTGATACATTATTCCCCAGTGGCATTAATCAGTACACATAAGTCAAATGCCCCGTATTACATTGAGCCAGTGAAACACCTTGTTTTAGTCATATTACAATAAAGTTGGCAAAAGGAATGAAAATGCCTAGAGAAAATGGTTGGCCAAACACCAGTGGGGACAGTGACTGAGGAGACTGAGACACAGGAGACTGACCCAAGAAATTGAGACTCGAGTACAGATCCAGGCACAGCTTTTACATTTCAGAAGTGTAGGAATCAGCCAGCAAGAAGCGGACAACATTGAAGAAGGTCCTGCTCATCGATGACCAGGAGGGTGCACCTTTAAACTGGATCAAAGATCAGCCCAGCATTTACAACAAGGGTGAATAAAAGTATTAGGATCTTGACAAGAGGGCCACACTTTGTGAGGAGCAGGCTGCTGTCATCGGTGTGTATTGTAAGTTTCATAAACTTTTTCATTTAATACATTATCGCTTTATGTTGATATTTGCATGTGATATTGTCATGGTATTTTGTTTGTATTTAAGATGTTATAAATGTACAAACATGTTGGCTATGTTCATAATACTTGTGTCTAATGATTTCTATAATTTGTTTTGCAGCCGCTGACCTAAAATTACGTTGAACAATAACCCGGTTCAGCGAGTTGACCCTCGGCAAGCTGGGGCAGGGGGCTAAGAATCGTTCAGACAGGAATTTCTGGTCCTTTCAGAAGTTAAGCTTCATATTAAAATACAAGTAAAACTGAATTGTATATCCAAGTATGGCTTTAGTAATAGTAATTTTCCATTAGATGTACATAATAGCATAGAAGTGAAGTATAAAATTGAAATGACGACCTATTGCTGGTAATATTAGTGGTGTTGTTTTTACAATAAGAGAAAACTTTCAGCATGTAAAGAACCCTGCAATCCATATCAAACAAGCAAAATACTAGATATATTCTCATGAAATCAAAAATCTTTTTAAAGTTTTTAGCCAGATTTGCCCCACTGCAGCTGCCAAGCTTACAAAGTCGATGTTGTTGGATGAGGAGGGGGAAATCCAGTCATTCCAGGACACAACCCAGGACCGCTGGATGACCAGTCAGATGGCTAACACCCACCCCGAGATTTGGTTCCAGCTCCAAGAAAAGGCTTTTTATGCTTATGTAGAGTGCCCTCCAAGATTCATCCAGACTCGAGCACTGGGATAGAGAACAGGAGGACTGCATGTTACAGATGCATCTGTTCCACCAGCAGCTGGAGCGACAGCAGTGCCAGATTCACTTACAAAAGGTATATAAGCAGCACTAGCCTACATGTGGATGCTGCCAGCTGGTAATTATCGCTGAAGCAATCACTGGTCAATAATTAAAGCACAAATAAAATTGAATTGTATATCCAAGTATCGCCTTAACAATAGCAGTTTTCCATTAGATGTATATCGTGACTTACTTCAAGCAATGCATGTATATTGTTGAAGAATACTTACACAGAATCATATCAATAATTTAGCAATATACAGATGTGGGTCAAAAATACATGTACTCTTTTCATCTGCATTATTTCATACATGATATATTTTAATTCTAATAGCGCCATCAAAAGACTGACTTTAAGGTGTTACAACCAAGAAAGAAGACCACAAAAATCATCTTTCAGAGACACAGAAGAGGGGGGGTGTCCACGCCGCAGAGTCAATAAGAAGATATGATAAAACAAGGGTGGGTAGGTGAAGAGATAAGATTTCTGAAAAGATAGAAAAGATGTGGCAGAGCTGATGTCAACAGGCAACTCATTCCATACCTTGGAGCATCATAGGCAAAACTAAAACCAAATTGCTTAGATGACTTATGAACAGCTGGAACAAACTGTGGCACCTCAAGAACTTTACCCCTCATCCGCCTACTCCTACTATTGTAAAAGCTTTTCCTGGGATTCAAAAAATAATTAGGAGAATCACTCTGAAGGAACTTATAGACTATTGTAGCTATTTTGAACACTGACACTGTTATTGAGCAGGCAACCAATGCAAACACTTAAGTACTGAAGTTATATGTGAATATTTGGTTGTATTGGTGACAGTCCTAGCTAAGCTGCTTTGTATACTGTGGAACTTCCTAACACTAAATCCTGAAAGACTTCTGAACAAGAATTACATTGCCTCCAGTTGGATATAAGCCAGTGAAACACCCCATATGGGGAATTTAAATGTTTTATTATTTACATAACAACTAAGATTCTAAATTTTATATACATTTTGACTTTTTATTATTGGATGAAATTTACATACACAAATATAATCCATTAACTTGGCTTTACATTAAATGTTAATGGATATGAACAAACTTTACATTCATGATTACAGCTGATGAATATAGAAAGCTTAAGGCCACCTTAAAGTATGTGATTTTAAGTTGCCGAATTATGAAATGGTTAGGGTGGTCTTAGCTGCAGGCCTAGAGGAAGTTAAGGCCACCCTAAGGTTTGATGTAAATTTTGGATTTGAAAGATTTATGGGCTTTAAGGTCGCCTTAAACTGGATTTAATGATATATAGTTGAAAAGACTTTACATTTTAGAGATCATCTGTGAAGTTGTCAGATGAATGATGAATTTAACTGATTTACACGAGATTTCTTTAGCAATTGAAATAATAGATGAAAAATAGACAAGATTTAAACTGAAAGGTGAGAGCCCCAAACCCCAACCTAGGGACTGTGGAACTTCCTAACACTAAATAAATAATGGTGTATATATGTGTACAAAGCTTAACAGTAAAGTAGTAGTTCTCTTGTATCTCTGAAACTAGATGAGCAATTGAAAGTTACACAGTGGTAAACCCTAAAAAGTAATGATTGTAAATTAACTAGGTAACTGTAGTGGTCTATATGTATATATAGTTGTAGACTAGACTGATATCTGAAAAGCTTTGGGTTCAAACCTTCTGACATAACTCTAAAGAGATAAACAAGACGACAGTAGTAGCTACCCATGTTGATGTATCATAACAAAGCTAATCATGTTGGACTAATGTATTAATATGCAAAGTGCATAATAAACTCCAAAAGATAATAGTTATCATATGCACATTGTTTTATTCTGGCTCCTTCTCCTGCAACTGTTACTGGCAGTCGTGTTTCGACTGCAGTATGGGGGCCACGGTGGCAGAGTGGTAACACTCTCGCCTCCCACCTCTGAGGCCGGGGTTCAATTCGAACCCTAATGAACTCTAGGTACTGGTTTCCTCTGCCCTTCCAACTACCCATCGTGATATGACCTGTACAGTGTTGAAAGCGATGTAAAACCCCAAATAAATAAATCGACTGCAGTATGGCTCCCAAACGCCTATAAAACCATGTCTCACACTCAACCCCCTTCTGGTTTTTCTGGTGACTTTGAGAGAGCAACATCACTATGAATATCCAGCCAGCTGACAGATTAAGACTGCTTGGTGGTATGCTGCAACTCCAGAATGATAGACTTAGGTAAAATGTTGCAGTTCATCTTGATTTAGCCCATCATAGAGGACATAGGAGTCGCAGACAGTGTGGGGTTAGAAACTGGATCCTGGAGAGGCCATTGTTGGAAGTTCTGATGGACCAGCTGCTGAATTCTGACTTATATTGCTACAGACATTTTGTCAGATTGTCTCCAGAACTCTTCAGAGGGCTGGTGGAAAGAGTGGACCCAGTGATTCAGAAGGAGAAAGCAAGATCCCGTGAGCCACTTTCATCTGGGTTGAAGGTAGCCATCACCCTCAGAATTATTTGTACTATTTCAATTTTAAAAAAGGAAAACAAAATTACAGTTCAAAACTACAATTAAAAGCACTGACACTTGGTTTCCCAAATCTGTTTGAGTTTTATTGACAGCAAAATTCTGCTTGCTCATATATATCTAGTTTAAAAAGGCATATTATAATACAACTGTATTTTAGAGACATGTAATGTACTTTTTAGTGCATATATAAACATTGAAAAAATCCACAATTCAAACCAACATCACTCTTTCCCCACTAATATGAACTTTTCTTCCAAAAATCCATATAATAATATGCCTATCATTTTGTTCAAGTAGTATGGAAGTATTTTATTCCTTTCATCAGTAAATTTATAGTGTATTTCTATAGTAGATTTTCCCTTATACTTACTTGCACATATTTCCAAAAAAATAAAAAAAAATACAATGTGGGAAACGATGGGAAAATGTACATAAATGTCACATGACCCAGAAAACCACCGTGGTTATATAATAAATCAGTCTTGGGCTGGTCTCTGCTTTTGACAAATCCTTTTCTTTCCAAGACTAAGCTATGATAAAAAGGCTCAGTCTAAAGTCCCTGACTTAGCCTTAATCTGGTTAGGACTAGTGTAAGATCCCTGCTAAAACGTTTTTCATTACTCTCTTACATAACTGAAATACTAAACATCGGATTACGATCATGTTTTCACACAAGACAGGGTGTAGTACCCCTGGCTTTGTCCTGCACGGAATTTTGTGAGGGAATTTTTTAGCAATATCCAGTTTCAAGATGCCTAGTTAGGGCTTTAACGTTCCTTAGACAATGTCTACTTATTTACTGAATTCCATTTAAGAAGGTTTTGTAAGACGACTTAGTGGTGACATGGCTAAACAACAGATTTGCATTTGAACTCTGAGATTCATGGTATGATTCATCATGCTTGACTTTTTGTAGAAAGATAGCTGTTTCTTATTTTATGATCACTCATTGTTAGTGATTTAAAATCCCATTTGCTTTACTTTCTTTCACAAACAAAGAAGTTATTTTCCTTCACTCACAGCTTTCACAGGTCTATTCAAAAATAACACAGACTGTGAATTCATATAAAGTACATAAATTGTACTTTTATCTGCGCAGACAAGTCTGCAAAATGTGAATAGAAACAATTTTAAAAGAAGATGTTCCACAAATTTTCTCACAATGATTATTTCTTCATCTTGGTTTCTTAACAGGCAACAAGTTAACATGTAAGCATTTAAAATTATTAATTTGGATCCGCTTAGTGTGTATATTGCTTGAATGTTAGGCAGCTTCAATGAAAGTAATTGTGTTTGTAAAACCAATTGGCAAGTTTGAAGACTATTGCCAAGTTAATACTGGACTGTCGAGGAAAATAACAGTTTTAGTTTTGTAAAAATAGATCAACGTCTGTGCAGAATAAATTTAATTATTTGTTTACCTAATTTCAAAATTAAAACTATCTCATGTTATAAAGACCGGAAGTGCGCAGACTACACAAAACAATGTAGTGCGCATATTTTTGTGTACAATTATCTGAGGCAATAACTGGACGATCGCCGATAATAGAGAGTCAAACGATACAGACAAAATTTTGTGCGACAACTAGGTGTGTTTAGAAACATATTTACAATAATATGTATGGATTAATAAATGAAACCGGTCTTTATAATAGATAGCGCTTGTCTCTTATTCACCGGAAATTTGTGAATTATCTGGCATTATAAATCACAAAATTGAGGACTTTATTTCTACAATAACAAGAAAATGATATTTTATTAGTAACAAGATAAGCTTAGGTCATAGCTTTAAGATTACAGTTTTAAAAGTTTATATATTTTTATTACAAGATACTCCTTTCTTGTAATTGTGAGAATGCATTACCTCGTCAAAATAAGATGGTAGTATTTAGCAGTACCAAGACAATGCCAAAGACAATATTTGGTCGTTATGGATTAGAAATAATCAGGTTATGTTTATGATACCTTAAGTTTGAAATGTTATTATAAACTGTATTATATTAGGTAAGTCTTATCCACACTATTTTATCACCATTTCACACTACAGGCGGTATAACCCAGGTTTATAGGCTTTAGACAAAACACCTCTGTCCTTCAATTATCGCCTGACATCTGTATTCGAACTTGTGATGCAGTGGCCCATCATCCCATTCATTCGATGCCCCACGGAAGTTTTGAAATTTTCAAAATGTCCACCTCTGAAACCTTGGCCATCAGTTACCATCAGTTTTCATCCCTTGTCGGCCCTACAACTGTCCCTGTGTCTGTGTGTCCCTGTCTGTCTAGTTCAGTGACCATCTGTAGATAATTTTTTCATATGGTAACTGAAGGCATGGTTACTATGGTGTCACAGTGGTGTCTGCGGCTTATAAATGGTTGTGACTTGTTCTTGCTTTGGTATCAATTGTTTTTGTCCAACGGCTACATAAGGTGAGTAGTTTATTTATTTATTTGGGGTTTTACGTTGCTTTCAACACTGTACAGGTGATATCATGACAGGTAGTTAGAAAGAGGAAACCAGTACACAGAGGAGACTAGTACATACAGTTGGTCAAGGTTCTGTACTGTTAACTGCCGACCAACTGCAAGCAACTACCAGCTTGCCCACTTGAGGCCGTGCCGGGAACCGAACCAAGCCTCAGAGGTGGGAGGCGAGAGTGTTACCACTCTGCCACCGTGGTCCCCTTCATAAGGTGAGTAGAGGTAAGTGGGTGTTGTCTCTTGGTGATAGACGTTTGTACTACTTTCATACTATATACTCTTATTGACAGTAACACACTGTGTCCCATCAGTGGCCGTATGAATCATACCTTAATGATACATAAAATCTCTGGAGTTATGAGGCATCATAAGAGGTGTGGTCCTACTGCCAAGTAAAACTTCTAACTGTAGGGTATACCGTCTGTAGTGTGAAAGGAGTATTCAAGACTAACGTAATGAGTCAAGTGTGATAACAACTGCTGAAATTGAATGAGAAATTGGAAAAAAATGCAACTGTGTGGAACATAGAGTGCAGCATGAGTTTTGTTCTGTTTTATTGCATAAATCATTGCCCCTCTCACATTATAATGTACAGAAGTAATATTTGAAATGAAACAATATACCAATAGAATATCATCATCATCTATATCGTGAAAGAAGAGTATTTATACCTGGTAGTGTACAAACTGTTAAATTTCATAATTCACTTTTTCCTTTTTCGGGTAAACAAAATGATAGATGTATACAGCTGTAGAAGCAAGATTCTGTGTTGAGAGTGAGTTCACAGCCATCATCCTTCCTCCATTTGAATGTTTATTGTTCAAAATGGTTGTACAAATTGTCATAAACCTTTTTGAAAATTTCTTTATTTTCCTTTGGAATGTAACTTATTCTCAAAGTTTCAAAACATTTATTGTTATGATAAATTTTGGGAAATGCTACGCATTGATTATTACCTCGATATTTATAAGCACATTACACAATTACACACAAACTGTAAACACACCTCAGTCAAAGGAGGCTTTTAGGCACTCCAACAATGATTTCACATAGTATAAAGGTAAATTTCACACTAGTGATGTTAGAGTCATATCCCAACGTTTTACCAAAAGTTACTTACCCTACTTAAGTAGTAAAAGTGATACTCTATGGTATCAACCTGGACACAATAGTGAGTTTTGTCATCTGATTCAGGTTAAGGTAGAGAGGTAGATAGGTCGGCATGACAGTCAAGTGCCATGCTGTATTTCTGCCGACCTGTCTATTATGGTATTTATAGTTATGGGGATTATGGTGGCAGGTAATTTTTTCTATTTACAACTTTATATTGGAATAACTACAACTAAGGTTCTCTGGTTATTTTGTATACTAATTTAAGGACAGATTTCCATATAATTTAATTCATATATAATTTGTTCCAGAAAAAGAAATACATCTAATGCTATTGATCTACCTGTGCTATGTCCTCATATAGATGATCTTGATCTGGGTTGTGCATTCAAGAATTATTCTATGATCTGTGTGATTAACTTTATGCATAATTCATAAACTGTTCATCAGATTGGGGGTATCGTTTACACAAGGTGGTGTCGACCTATGGGGTGGTCCTAAAACCAAAGTGGATTCTGAACTGATGATATTGTGAATATCTTTATCCATAATTCAGAAAATATTCATCAGATTGGGTTTACCATTTACATAAGGTGATTTCGAACTATGGCTTGGTATGCCCCAAAGTGGATCCGGAACTGAATTAAAAATTCATATTTTATTTTCATCACTCCCCTCAGTGGGGGTTTGTGTATTCTCAAACACTACTTGTTTATTTTGATTTTTCAGCAATGTAGAACAGTGTCCCAGCAAAGAGTATATATTCTTAACATTTATATTTCATTTTGGCTGAACCCACAGATAGCATTACTTTAAAATGAAATAGACATTCATTTTTTTTATCCTCAATCTATGGGATGGAAATGTAATTTATAAAGCGTGAACTTACTTTTTAGGAAAATGTACTCATTTATAATGTTTTTAAAATTTTGCTTTGCTGCTGAACCTAATACCCCATTCACACAACAGGTGTTATCCCATACAGTAGGCCCTCAGTTTCTAATTGAAGATGTCTAATGAAGGTTCAATATTTTTAGCATCATCTTACAGTTGATACCAGTACTTTGGTGCTACAAGTTTTACTGGTAGTTTGGCATTGATGCCGAACTGCCTATCCATTCAAAGCCTTATATACTAGTAAATTTGTGTTGAATTTGAGTAGGAATTTAACGAGCAACCAGTGGAGGTGATGCAAGTAGACTGATATAGAGTCATATTTTTTGACATTCAAAAGTATCCTAGCAGCTCAGGTTTGTACTTTCTGGAACTTATGGATCAGATATTGAGGGGCTAAGCTGGGGGGGGATTACAGTAGTCCAGCTGGAAGATATGCATGACTTTGTTAAAGTGTGCAGCAGATGTAGCCAGATATGATCTTATGTGAATTATAAGGTCATCTGTGTCCTAGATGTTAGCATGTTTGGCATCAAATCATTGGCTGTCACTTCTGTGTTGGTTTGTCTCAATATTACCCTGGCTGTTGAATAGGACGTAAGATGCCAATCTTGGCCTTATATAAATGATAGACGCCAGATGACCATAACAGGATCTACATAAGGCATGTACCTGTTAATTAAGAGATGGGTTTTGGACAATGATTACATAAAAGATTTTGGCTTTTGTGCTTGGTTTGATATCAACACGAACCACAATTAATGAGTCAATTAGATATAAGGTATCCATGCGCTTAATCTCTGAACTGGTGTAATTATTAGGCACATCATATAAATTATAATGCACAAATCATAAAGCCATAAAACATAATCGGTCATCACCAAGGGGACCATTAATATTTGGTAGTCAGAAAAAACTAGGCAGTCAATAATGACTTTGGAAAGCTGTCTCACTGTACATACAGTTAATAACTCTGTTTTCTCTTTATTGAGCTTGAACGGGTTATTAGACATCCAGTTGGTTTTAAGAAGTGATCAGGCCAAGGGCCTGATCCCTGAAGCATACAGCATTCTATATTGTTTTATGAGATTCACAGTCACCAACAGCCACTGATTTCGTTCTCCATGTTAAATAAATTCTAAACCAAGCTAAGGTTTGTCTTCAATTCAATTCGGTGCAGAAGGATTTGAGGATTGACAGTATCAAATGCTGCTGAAAAATCTAAAAATCCCATGAGTATCATTTTTTGATTATCTGTTTCCAATAGAAAGCCATTCATGATTTTGATCAGAAAAGATCTCGGTGCTGTGGTAGCATTTATATGCTGATTGTAGATTTTCACAGAAATTAAGAATGTTTGTAACGTCATGTAATTGGATTGAGACTGCTTTTTTAATCTTCTTGGACAGAAAGGGCAAGTTTAGATACTGGCATAAAGGTTTTGTAAAATAAGATCTGATCTAGTTTTTTTTGCAGAGAGGTAACAACTGCATGTTTGAATCCATCTGGCATTCCACCTTATATAATTGACATGTTAATTGATTTGTTTATACTGGGTAACAGTATTTCAATACATTCCTTCAGCAATGTTACATGATTTGGAAGACACTAACTAGCTTAATTTTTAATACCTTCATTGCTAAGAGGTTGGAAAAAGTTTATGCTGCTCTGTCAACAGTTGCATCATATTCCTCAAATTTTATGGTTAATGAAAATTTGGCTTTAACCTTCATGATCATGTCTTCAAAATAGTAACTGATTTAATTAGCCAACTGAGTCTTTGATTATTGTTCAGGATAGATCATTTGATCATTGTCACGTTTCAGACTTTTAATAATTTGAAACAGTAGTTTCTGATTTGTTGTATCTTTTTCAATAATATTATTATGGTATGGTGCTTCAGAACTGTGAAACACCATTGAATAGTTTTTTCTTACTTCTGCCACAACTCAATTACTGTTGGTCCTTTCATCATTTCCTTTCTGCTTGTCAGAATTTTTGCTTGGCAGAGCAAATGTCTTCATTTTACAAAGGATAAATGTTTCTATTAGCAGTCTTTTTCACTCTTAATTCAGCATGCTTATCTAGAAGCTGAGATAGGATGAGTTACTGACACATTGAGCTCAGCTGTAGGATTTATGTCAAAATCTGAGTCATGAAGGTCCTGTATGAAACTAGTTCAATCTTGTTCAACGGTCTGTAAGATTTTTACAATTCCTTATGTTTGTGATTTGAAGGGTTAAGTTGGAAAACAATTGAATTGATGCATGGTTAGACAAGTATGTTGATATATTAGGTTGACCATATATCAAATACTCGAAACCCATGCTATAATCAAATCAAGTGCATGGTTTGCATGTTTGGTTATGGCTGAGAATTCTTGAAAAAAAAATTGGATTGTAATGATATTTCCTGTCGTTTGTGGTCGGTATACAACACAGACTCTTTACCTGGTCTTGCTATTTGACAGAACACAAGAGGCGCATTCAAAAGAGCTTTAATATTCTGTTGAATGTGAATTCCACTCTCGTTTGCACAGTGAGGCTACCCCACAACCAGTCCTTGATTTCCTGCCAATACATTTCAATATGTAATCATTGGGTGTTAATTTTTTGGAAGCATTGTCCAAAGCCAGGTTTCTTCAATCCCTATAATTCTAAAGTCATTGAGGTCAAGTAATAATTTATGTGTAGCAGTTTATTTCTGACTTATTACATTTACACACAGAAGTCTTTTGTTGGCCAGCAACCACCTCTGACTCCCTTCTTGTCAGGGGCACTTATTTTAAAGACAATTTTTGAACAAGTGAAGCATCAGTTTGTGGCAGTCTCAGACTGACACGTTGATTTCTTATTGCTGTTAACTCCTGTCGGATATAGACCAGTCTTTGACAAGTTGTGATATCCATTAAAGACATTATAAAATGTTGACCATAAAATGACAGAGCACATAGATATATCCATTGTACACTTTTCAACTGATTACTCAATGATGTTACATAAGGTGTTACGTGCACCAACCCCCATCAAGCCCTAATAGATATACATTTAAAGTTACTTGTTGTCACATTTTACACAAAACAATATAGAAGATACAATTACAAAACAAAAGAATGAAAGCATACTTTCAAATTAACCACAAAATCGCTGAACCCAATATTTAAACCATTAATTGCTTAAATTTTAATAATATGTTTACATTGCAGATTCACCCACCATGCTATTTGTGTTTGCATTAACTCTGATCGTTTCCCAGCATAATGCGGAAACGCAAATGAACAACACTGAACCGAAATGTAAGTTTTGTTCATCTTAATTTTTGTGTGTGTGGGTGGCGTGAATTGTTTCTGTATTTTGGTTATTCTAACCACCATTACATCAAGTCCATAAACAGTGGTAAGCTTCTTGGCCATAAGAGGTTTTTTGTGTGTTACTATTGCTGCAATAATAGGTAGGTGTAAAGAGTATTTGAATGATTAAGTATTTATCATCCATCATCTGCCGAACTTGATATAAATAGCGGGACATACAAACTGGAACAAGTGCCACTTGTGGGTAAGTACTTAATTAATTATGTAAGTCACATATGGTAAGTTTGTAAGTAAAAATATTGCGAAGATATTTTTACAAATAGTATTATCATTACGAGTGAACTTTGATATTTGACCAAAAATCTGAATCTACACATTTAAATATTGATAATTTGTTCTATTCTGGGGGCCACAGTGGTGCAGTGGTAAAGAACTCACCTCTCACCTCTGAGATCAGAGTTCAAATCCAGCAATTCATCCTTATCAGTCGATGTAAAATTCTCACCAGTTGCAAAATCAAATGAGAGGTGTCAAGTTTTTCAAAGTTTTTGCTGAAGTATTATAAGTTGTGATAATGTACGCATTATTGGGTGGTGGTTTGTTGTACACATGTTACTTTATTGTGATTCATTTAACCTCTGTTCTGGGAGCCATGGTGTTGCAGTGGTAACAAACTCACCACTGAGATCAGAGTTCAAATTCTGGCCTGAACTCATGTGGGAGTGGGAGCTGGTAATTGCTTTTAGCAGTTTACAGTACAGGACTTTGACCAACTGTGTGTATTGGTTTACTGTCCTCTCTCTATTACCCGTTATAATATAACAAATAAGGTGCCAGGCATGATGTGAGATACTAAATAAATAAACCTCTGTACTGTTTACTTTTTAAACATGAGCTGTAGCGAGGCTAGAGCTTCTAATGAACACTTTTTATTTCTTTTTGTATCTGTACTTTTATAAATTGTGCATAGCATGTTTCTTCACTGAAATTAAGCAGCAATGGGCTACGTTAGTACTGGGAGGGGTGACTGCTTCAGTGCACTGCTCATGTCTCTCATGGCTTTGTGGCTCACGCTAGTAGACTGAAACCCCTTTCTGCCTTGTGTATTCGTATTTGTGTGATTTTGCAAAATACTGTGAGTGTTATTTAAGCTCAAAATTGCAGTTTACCTCCCATCGACACCAGGTTTTCAAAGGAACCTCAGCTTACGATTTGACCAACGTTACTGACTTCATCAGTATTAATTTTTGCAAGTAAATAATATCTTTTCAACATAAGTAACATGAGTTATCACCTGACACTAATCAATGGATAACACATCTATTCTATACAACACATCATCTGGGATAATATTTACTAACATTCCTTTTCTTAAAATTATTTCTAAGAAAAAAAGAAATTGAATAAAATCAAACTCTTAAAAACAAACTTTTAAATTCATGTAATTTTTGGACTTTTGAAAGTAATAATACATTAAAACATATTTGAGTGCAACTTCAGAGAAAACAAGAAGCATTACTGTTTAGTTGTTGATCAGCATGAAGCTACTATTTATAAAAGAAAATATATTATAAATATGTATGTGCCAGTATTTGTACACCAGTGTAGCTGTTTTAAATATGGAATGATATTCATTATAGATCAAGTGTGATTCAATAAAGTGTATGTAACTACCCTGGCAAGACTATTTTGAATACACTTACACAAGCTAAATTGCAAAAAGCTTCTGAAGACAGCATTGCAATGGTCAAGACAAAAGGATTTGCTGCAATGACGGCTGTT
The DNA here is from genome assembly GCA_964017235.1 of Sabellastarte sp. h YS-2021. NCBI lineage: Eukaryota > Metazoa > Annelida > Polychaeta > Sabellida > Sabellidae > Sabellastarte > Sabellastarte sp. h YS-2021. Next base: position 120,419,416 of record OZ024932.1, on the reverse strand, counting down.
TCATGAGAGAAATACTGTCTAACCCTGCCTCAGATATGTGAAGAACATGACTCAAGAAGGAAATGTCAGAGTCAAACAACACACGCAAGTTTCTACTGACAAGAGTAGGACTAATCAGGTTGCCAGGTATACTGAAAGGCAAATATATAATAAGTCTGTCATGTTGGCATTTTTTAACCAAACAAAAGAAGTCTGTCTTGTTGGGATTTAGCTTGAGCTTGCAGGAGGACATCAACTTCTGAACATCAGGACACTCAAAGGATTCTGTTAGTGTGGAGGAAGTGTTACTTTGAGTAAGGTGGACATATGGTTGAGTGTCATCTGCCTAAAAATGGAGGTCATGTTTGCTGATCGCCTCCATCAGAGGGCCTGACACAGATTGCTCTGGAAACCAGAATTAAGTTTTCACAGGTCCGATGATGAAGAGCCAATTTTGACAGGTTCGGTGAGATTGGACAAGCAGAAAATGAACCACTTGAACTTTGATCTCCACACACTAAACAAGGATGACAAACTATTGAGAAGGGTACCAGGATCGATGGTATAAACAGCAGCTGACAGATTGAACAGTATAAAAGCAGCAGGTACTAGATATGCCTTTAGACAATGATAAATGAAGATCATCAGGACCATTTGCCTTAATATGCTCCCTCAGCTGTACAGCCACAACTTACTCAACAATTTTGATATGAACCCAAATCCAGTCACAGGGAAATAATTCCTGAAATGTTCACTGGATGGTACAATTTTTATGAAATTGTACCATCACAACAGCCTTCTTGTATTCTCATGGGACAAAACCCCCAAGAGAGAAAAATTAACAAACCTAGTATGATGGTAATAGAATGTTAATGCAATCCTTTCAAAGAAAAGTTGGCCAAGGATCATGTGACAGCGACTTAATAGTGAATATTTAATTTAAGACTTGGTGCTCAGAAACATAGGTAAAGTTGGAAAGCAAGTAGGATTATGTGTAGGATGCACCTCAGGTGAAGTAGATAAGGGAAGTATTTCACAGATTTTGTAGGTAGCAAACTGAAAACAAGATTCTTGTCCAACTGATCTGATACTACAACCATGGCAGGGAAGCTGTGAAGTGCATATTTTAAAGCCTTTCCTAGTTGTTTTGAGTTCTGACAATTTTCATTGATTAAATTGTTATAAATAATCAAGTTTATAATTATTGAGTAGCCTGTTGCAGAGTGAAATATTGGTATGTAATTTTGATCCGCATTATCACTTTTATCCATTCATACATCTCTCGCATTTCTTGAAGATATGGTTACCAACGGTGTACTTTCGTTGAACAAACTAGCAATTTCATTGATATACTGTTCATATAATTCTGATGCAGATTTTGTGGGTTGTTTATAAATGGAGTGTCACTGAGATTAGTTATATGTTGATCAGGTTGATGCTATGATATCGCCTATGTAAAATAATATTTACACTGAGGGTGGGGGTTGATATTACATTTCAGCACAGCATAATCAGATAGGAACTTACCAAGTTTAATATGTTCAATAAAATCAGTATCCTCCTGAATAGGGTGAGGTGAAGCATATATCCATGAAAATGCGTTGGATCTTGACCAAATAGGCTGAGATTGCTGGAATCCAGCAGAGCCTAAAACCCTGGATAGCTTATGGGTATGTTCCAGCATAGGCGTAGGAACTGGGGGGCAGAGGACACATTAAAATAGGGTTCCTCTCCAAACTCAAATATATGTGTGTGTGCCAAGTTTGAATGAAATCCATGAAAGAGCTTTAGAGTTATCGCGCACACAAGTCAAAACGTTTGGCAGTGGCATGATGTGAGGTGAAACATGTATGTCCCGGACTTTCATCTTGGGATATAATGAAATATATACACACAGAGATCTTGGGGTTTTATGGTCAGATATATTATGAACTGCTTTAGCTATCCATTGCCATTCAAAGAAATTTAAAAAAATGATAAAATGCCAAAGTTTTATGTAGTTTGAAAGTTGTCATTCTTGTTTCATATCTTTACCTGGGACTTCTGATGTCCAAATCAAAAAGATTATTAAATAATTATCCAATGGTTTATCTAAAGGAGTGCAATTGGTGAATGAAAATTTGAAGTTTTTCTTACAATATATAATTATATCTTGGAATATCATAAGATTGGCACTTGGCAATATATTTTTTAAATATCAAAACTAATGTTAAACAACACTTAAATGAAGTCTTTTGTTAGGATGTTTTGTTATTATTTCTAACAATTTTGGTTAATTTTGCAGAATGTATTGCATGTAGTTAATATACAAATTCAAAAAGTATAATTAAATAGTTTTAAGTTATCATGTACCAAAGGAAAATACTGTGATGGCGGTGTGACTGAGATTAATCCTAACTATCTCTGACCTTGTCAAGGTATAGAAATTCATACAGTAACCTTTGCATTTGAAACATATTTCTGATATCTTGACCATGTGACATTCTTTTCCTAGAGGAGGACATGATAATGAAAATCACATAATTTTACCTAGACTTGCTCCAAGTCTTTGTATTTGTATCCATCAGTAACCTGAATAGTTAAATTTAAATTTGAAACTTACAGGAGTTCATTATACCACTAACATTCTGGAGTTAGGGGGATAGTCTCTGAAAAAACAAAGACTTGTGCCACCCATTTAGCTTCAACTGTAATGAGAGACACATTTATGCAGATTGTATGCACAACAGTATGGAGAAATCTCCAACATATTTACATACTGTTATTTATATGATGGGGGTTTCCCTCTTGAAAGCATGCTGCCACAGCTGTCATGCTGGGTTTCTAACTGTGGATCTCTGTTATTGTAGAACACAAATACAGGTATATACAGCCAACACTTGGAAGCCTTTTATGTATATACTTGTTGAGACTTTACTTTGACAACATCAGAGTGAAAAGTATGTCAATGAATTAAATAGGTGTAATAGTTTCCCAATAGTTTCCCATTTGTGTGAATATTATCTTGTTTTAGTTTTGAGATTCTAAATTTCCATGGTTTTGAACATATTGTAAAAATTGGTAAAAGTCCCTAAGAGGGCTGTTCCATTTTGGCGATCCAATTGGATACCTTGTTTCTAGTTAATTGGAAAAATTTAAATTGTTCATGATCCATGGATAAAGAGGGTATATTTTACATTAGCTTTCCAAATGAGATTTTGATTGGTACTAAAAAACTTTTGATTGGTTCTTAAATCTCCCTGAATCACTTATGAACCTTATGAAAGCCTCGCCAATACCAGCATAGGATGGAAAAGATTGATATACAAACTTTATAAAGATAGCTTAGAATTGTGTTCCTAAATGTAAGTTCTGCTAATGATAATAGAGGATCACAGAAAACTTTTGACAAATTTAAACAGTATGAATTTATTGGGGTCACAAACGGTTCTTCTCTACCTCAAGTTTAACCATTGGTTCCAGGCCAGTCCTGAGGGCTCTCAAATGTTATGATCATTGTTATGGATCTCAAAATGAAAAGTTTGACTTCCGGCCCAACCCTTCCAGACTATTTTCAGGACTTGAAATATATCGCAGAGGGGGATCAGCATAGTGGAACAGCCCTATTAGACTGTAAATTCCATTTGAAAGATTATCAACAAAATATAATGTAAAGTGTGCTTGATGGAAAAGATGTTTTTTGTGGTGTATCGAAAAATGTGTCCCGGACAATATGTCCTGGAAAAAATGCCTGCTGCATATTTTGTATCTCTGAATTTATTTATTTGGGGTTTAACGTCGCTTTCAACACTGTACAGGTCATATCACGACGGGTAGTTGGAAGGGCAGAGGAAACCAGTACATAGAGTTCGCTAGGGTTGTGTACTGTAAACTGCCGACCAACAGCAAGCAACTACCAGCTTTCCCACTTACGACCATGACAGGGATCAATCCCCGGCCGCAGAGGTGGGAGGCGAGAGTGTTACCACTCTGCCACCGTGGCCCCTTTGTATCTCTGAAAAAATGTCTCCTAAGAAATAAAAACAAGTAATATAGCTAGACCAAGGACGCATCTGTGGCCAGATGGAAGTTGTATCTACAGGAAAAGGGCAACTAACATGGTTTTGTAGATAAACTGCATTTTTCAAGATGGTAGACAGAATAAGAAAATTCTAAATTATTCACAGACTTTAAAGGAGTAGTCCTTGTTATCCAGTGGGCCAAAGTCACTCTATATGTTATAGTTTTCAAGATAAATAACAGTTTCCATTTCCGTCAAAATTCAAGAATGCGGCCAAAATTTGGAGAAGCCATAATTTTTCAGAGGTCCTAGAGGAATAGTGTACTAAGTACTAATGCAGTGCAACCATTCCTAAAATCACTCATATATTACGGTTTTGGAAATAAACAACATTTTCTATTTAGTTTCAAGAAAAGTTACCCTTTAAACTATACCAACTATGACAAGATCTAAACTGAATGATGCTGATGTTATTACATGTTATTTGTACATATGTAGTATGTTTTACCATGGTGGTGTAGTGGTAACACACTCACCTCCCACCTCTGAGGTGGCAGTTTATAGTACAGAACCTTGGCCAACTGTATGTATTGGTTTCCTCTGCCCACAAAACTACCCATCATGATATGTTCTGTATAGTGTTGAAAGCAACATAAAACCCAAATAAATAAAGTATGTTTTTTCAATTCCAAAGATGGGTTTTTATTTGCCACATGCCACTGTGATATTTTTGCATAGAAAAGAAATTGTTTATATAAATATTTTTCTTTGGCAGCATTTTTTCTGGAATACAACATATGCAGGATTTATTCTTTCGAGGAGGTATGGTTTCAGGAGGTATTCTTTCTGGGAGATCTTTTACCAGTAGACATTTTCGCTTGATTTGTTTTTCCTTAACAACTAGATCTAGAAAATTGATAATATACCTTCACACCCCAACTGTAATGAAATATGCTGAAACAAATTCATTTATAAAAAGACTACAAAATAGTGACAATTATTATAACCTATTTATAAGGTATTGACAGAAGAAAATTTTATGAAACTTTATGAAAAAGGTTTCGAGCTGCATATCCTGGGGAGAGAAGTGAAATGTGAAAGAAATTATTCAAAAGAAAAACAACTACAATTTTAGACTACAAACATAAAAAATACTCAACACCTCAATTCCCCTTTTATTTAGACATACATGATACTGAATCACCCATGATATGTATCATATATATACTACTGTACTTATAAGCAGCACATTCTCTTGAAAGTGTATTTTAAACTACATGGAAATGAGAAGTCCCACAGAGCTCATGGGGATTATATTTTACACACATCAGTATTCTGGAGAATGCAACTGTTGGATTAAATATAGAACTATGCTATGGATATAAGAGTGGGGCTTTTTTATTGGCTTAAAAAGTGCACAGGAATTCCTGAGTTCTTTAGTTATTTTTTTAACACTAGGCGGACAGTCACTTCCTGAAGTGAGTGAGAAAAGTCCTTTTGTCAGGGCTGACTGTTTCTTCAAAAGTCATACAGTACTCATATATTTCACAAAAGACAAAAGGACTTGGTGAAAGTCTAAATTTTACCAGATGTTTCCAGAACTTGTAACCTTTCCTCTAAATTAAGTGGGGGATGTATAATCATTGGACAAGCTAGTCAAATAAACACTCAGTTTTCTTGGAAATATCTCATCAGCAGAGAAATTAGTAAACCATTGCTCTATGTGAATTTAAAACTACATATCAAAGTTCTAAATAATTAGCAACAAGGTAAATTAAATTTCAAAGATTAGTTTATGTATGATTTTGGTCTGTACAAAAGGTTTCACAGAATTTTACAAATCCCATAGCAACATCTGTAAAAAATGGATCCGACAGTGTCGGACCCGCAAAGTATTTCACAGCAAGCTATAAATATCCAAATTCTTGCACAGTTGCAATTACTGGGCAAAAAATTAGATGTTGTGAAGAAAAAGTCTTGTAAAAAGAGTAGTGACACCACTAAGATGAAGAATAAAAGTCACAAGCCCACGGCTAAATCACAACCAGTGGTTATACCTCCCCCTGTTCACCAAAGTTGTGGTTACAATGACTTACAGAGCTTGAGGTAAGATGCTAACTTACAAATGCAGGTTGAAAAACATCTCCAGGAACTGGCTTCCCTAAATAAGACAGGTACAAAAGTTAAATTTTTAAGGGGGCCCTGTGGAGGTTTTAGTTCCCAACCATGTCAAATGGCCACATGAATACATTCTTTCTGGAAATTCCAAGGAAAGAATCTCTTATGATCAATTATCCATTACTCAGTGGGTGGCTGGCTGTGGTCACATCATGAAGGAGGAAAAATATTCTAAAATTAAAGACTCCATGCTAGATTATTTGGTTGCATTATTCGATGATGCAAATGACTTTTCCTGGGATGTGGCCAAGGCCAGCCATGCCATTCTACTATGTAGGATTTAACAAGGAGAAATAAAAAATTACACTGAGATCGAAAAAAATGATAAAATAAGGAGAGCAAATGCACAAAGGCACAGTTACCCTGTCTCAAATTCTCAGAATTAAAAAAAGTGGGTCAGAAACCTTCTAAAACAATGCCTTGTATTTACTATAACCAAGGCACTTGCAATCAGCCCAGAACTCATGAAACCAAAGGCATTATGTACAGACATATTTGTTCTGCTTGTTTTGCCAGTGGGAAGGCTTTTAACCACAGTGAGATGGATTGCAAAAACAAACTCAAAAAATTGTCAAAAGAACGAATAAGTTTGGGTGCTCTTCCTCAGAACACTCACATTTATTCTTCTAGGACTATGTTCAATTCACAAATTCCTAGTGCTAGGTTAGAAAGCCAAGTTTCTAAAGAAAAAGCCTTGCATTGGTACAGCATTTGGGCCAGTTTTAAAAATACTTCACCTGATCCAACTTATGCTCAGGCGTTATTAAAAATCAGTATCCAAAAATGAAACACTGTAAAGGGATTGTAACAATGGTGTGTTTGCATCTGAAACCAAAAAACATAGGTTCAACATTTTGGTTAAAATGACTCATCCAGAAAGTGTGAACTCTGCTAAACACAAAAACAAAAAACTTGCATAATACACAGAACGTACCCGTTTCGCTTCACAATAGGTTCCAAGTATTGTCTGAATTTAATGCGGACCACAATGGGTGTGTGGACACCAGTACTTCTTCTCGTCCATCAAACGTGTATGATACTAGTAGTCCAGATGTTACAGATGCAAACAGGCATTCGTTTCAGCACTCACACTAGTGGAAACATCCCTCTTCTCTTGGTGGATTACAGTCTTTATTGGCTGCGCAAGCAAATTCAACTTTCTTTTGGAATGAAAACAAAACTGGGTGTTCAGTAGGGGAGCATGCTTACACCAAGACCTGTTCTGACAATTTCATAACACAGAATTCATCACATGCAGAATATCAGTTACACATTTCTGATAATACAGTGCCTTGCAATACATTGCAGAATGTCAATGATCTTGCAGATCCATTGGAAGATGTTGGCACTACTTTACAGCAACAGTTGGCTGATCAAAATAACTATTTCTCTGGCAATAAAAACAAAACTTGGTTTTTCGATGGGGATTTTACAGGTGCCAATATCATGGAGGGCTTATCTTATGGTAGCAATCTTGAGAATTGTGGTGATGTTATTGATGTTATGGACACTGTCATTTTAGACCAGGATTTATACCAAAACTGTAGCCTCAATAGCAGCAATGAGTCTGGTCAGGTCCAGAAACTTACATGTGATACTGTACATACAAATGAAATACATACTGATGTGTTTGGCTTTATGCCTAAAGGCCCGCTAAAAGTTTATGATGGTAACCCAGACATAATTAGGGCTCATTTAATGATCAAAGATAGTGGCACTCCAAATTATATATGTTGTAGAATACCAGTAGTATCCAATCTCAAATGTCAAAAATGGTCTCAGTATTTACAGAATTATTGGGACAAGCAACTACTTGACTTATTACAGTTTGGATTCCCTCTTGATTTTAATCATACATCTGAATTAATTTCCAAAGAGGAAAATCACAAATCTGCTCTTGAAAATAGCTTCATGTTGAAAAATACATTTCTGAACAGTTACAGCATAAGGCAATTCTTGGCCCTTTTCATAACAAGCCTATAGATTTGCATACCTCTCCTCTAATGGTAAGGGACAAGCAGGACAGTGATAGCAAAAGAACTATTATGCACTTAAATTTGCCCAATAGCCACTCAGTGAATTTTGGTGTATCCAAAGATGTATATTTAGATACTAAATTCATGCTCAAATATCCATCTGTAGATTGTATCACTTCCTCCCTTAAAAAATTAGGTCCTGCTGCTATGATTTACATGATAGATATCAGCAGGGCATTTCGCCAGATCAAAGTTGATCCTAAAGACATTGATCTCCTAGGCTTTAAATTAAAAAATAATTACTTCTTGGATCTATCAGTCACATTTGGGTATCGGAATGGAAGCCAGATCCTCGAGCGGTGTACAGACACCATCAGATTTATAATGTCACAACATGGTTTTCCCCACCTTCACAGCTATATTGATGATTTAATATATACAGGACTTCCCTCTAAAATTCATAAATCATATAACTTTTTAAAATAACTTCTGGCCCAGCTAGGCCTAGATAGATTCATAAAAAAATTAGTCCCCCCTGTACATCAGCTACTTGTCTAGGTATCCAGATTGACACCATTCAAAGAACTGTATATATTCTACCAGCAAAATTACAAGAAATTGTTAATCTTTGCAGAGAATGGGCCTCAAAAACATACTGTAGTAAAAAAGACCTGCAATCGTTGCTGGGTAGCCTTTTATACATAACCAAATGTGTGTAGATCTTTCCTTAACCGAATGCTTCAACTCCTTCGTCAGAATACTCATGTTTCAAAAATTTTATTGACACAACCATTTTTCCAAGGCCTTTCCTGGTTTATTACATTTTGGACAGCTATAATGGTATCACATTCTATGACCAAACAAATTCCAATATTGAAGTACATTTGGATGCATGTCTCACAGGCCTAGGTGGCCATTTTGGCAACATGATCTATACATTGCCCATACCTCTTGGATTCAGGCAATATGATATTGCACAATTAGGAATGATTGATATTGTGGTGGCTGCAAAAATATGGTCTTCTTATTGGTCCAACAAAATAATTTGCATATTTTCTGATAATATGGCCGTTATCCAAGTCCTTAATACAGGTAAAGTCAGGGACCAAATGTTGGCCACCTGTGCTCGTAACATTTGACTAATTGCAGCACTCAATAATATTCAATTTCAATTCTCCCATATTCCAAGGAAAACAGAATGTTCTAGCAGACCTCTTATCTAGATGGCAAATGGTTCATAATGCAAATGAAAAATTGAATTTTGTTATATCAAATTACATATGGATCCCCACCCATCTTACCCTAACCTCTCGTAATCATACCATATAGAACTTCTCTTTTTGTTTTGTAGATCTCCAGGGTTCGGCAGCCCAGCTGGCCACCTTGGCATCTGCACGGCTGTTATAAGGCTTTAGGCCTGCTACAATTAGGCAATACCACAGGATGTTTCAAGATTTCTTGTTGTATCAGGTGGCGGCTGGGCTGCCCCCCTCCCAGGTAGATATTTATTTAATATTGTCCTTTATGGAATTTTTGTGTCATAATGACCATTCTAAAGCCAATATTGCCAAATATATGGCTGCTGTCAGGACCCTTTACATAATACATGGCCTCCCAACAGAACCATTTAGAGACCAAAGGATTCAGTAGTATTTGAAAGCACTAAAAATCAATGCTCCTTTGGATCCCACCCTTCAGCCTAATTTAGATATTGCCAAACTACAATATTTGCTAGAATTTTGTAATACAGCCCCACACCCCACTGTTTTCAAAGTATTGTACCTCACATGCTTCTTTTCTTTTCTTAGACAGCCCCCAAGGGCCAAGAAATAAAAGATGCAAGTGGGTTATAATAATATATTATCTATCATTTTCTCATTGGCACATTATACACAACATTTGACTGTAACATCATTTTTTACACGATTTAATAATTAAAAGCCTACTACATGGTGAAGGTATCTGAATCAATTCCTGAAGTCAATACATGAAAGTGACCTTGGTGGATGTAAGGTCAAATTAATAATTGATATAAATTTGTAGAAACCCCAGGATAACAGGTGTGAACAGTAATTTAAAATAATTAGAGTGTACTTGGGATAGAATGAGATAATTGGAACCCAATTTTAACAACAGCCCCAAGGTTAACCATGAATAAGGAATAATTCCAATCCCCAAAAATGGAAATCCAAAGAATTTCTTTGACCTTGGGGTGAAATGTGGTAAAAGGTCAAAGTATGATGAATTTGTGTGAAGATTGGAATTGATTCAGGGACCAATTAGTCAGTGTGTTCACTATCTGGGTAAACCAGAAGGTGACTAAACAATACCCAGCTTGACCTTGTCATAAGGTAAAGGTCACAGACAAGTAAGGTCAAAGGTCAAGGCAAGTGACATTAACTCTGTAAATTATGGGTATTTAACTGTTTTAGATTTAAGAATGAGGACAAACTGACAAACAACAACAAGCAGCACAGATGTGTTTGTATGTTGTACCTTTGGTCTCATGACTCTTTGTGTGTGTGCAACTACCTTTGTTGAAGTACAAGGAAGGGGTGACCCTGGTAGGTTTTTGACCCTGGTAGGTTTTTTGATTTTAAACTTTGATTCGAACTCGAACCCCACATGTGCCTTTGTGCGTTGGCTCACCTAATTCTGTCAATTTTTTTGACTTGCATATAGAAAGTAGGACAGCATGGCCTTTGCCGCATCCCACGAGAAAACATTGGCATCTTCAAGTAATTGAATTAAGTAATCAAGCATATGTTCTTTATTTTCAACATTGCTTTCTTCTGTCATTATGTGGCAAAAGCCAGCCACCCATTGAGTAACAGTTAAATTATCATACTGAACCCTTTCTTTTTTAGTGCCAGACAACACATATTCTTGTGGCCATTTAACTCTGTGTGGTACAAGTACGTCAACGGAACCACCTCTTAGGGATTTAATTTTTGTACCTGACTTATTTTCATCCACAAGGTCCCGTAATCTTTGCTCAACTTGTGCTTGTATCAGAACATCGCTTCTAAGAGCATGAAGGTTGGGTAGGGGCGACACCAGTGACTGTTGTGTGGACAGCGTGAGTTAAAATCTGTAAATTAATGGCTTGTTGTGTACTGCCCTCAGGTACTGAACACCCAGCAGCATTCAAACTACCAGGCAAATTTTGAACCATATTTTCACTACTTACTGTTTGTTCAGTACCTTACTGGCCTACCACAAGTTCCTCTTGCTCCCCGTCCGAAGAACAGTCCGAAGTTTCCTCAGTACTTGTATCTTGACTTGCAAGCATACCCAAATATTCAGTATCACCGACAGATTGAATGTTTATGGGTACACAAATTACTTCCCCGCTACCGGACCGTAACAAATACTGTTTTAGACCACAAACAAAATACAACACCTGAATGTAAAATAAAAAAACTAAAATGTGATAAAATTTAAAGTTAAAATTTTTCTGTCCAATTTCTGTTTTCAGATGTGACCTCATGTGCTTCCAACATTCAAACGGAAGAAACATGGTTTTGTAATTCACATTGACCATTGGTTGACCAATCAGAAGCAGCGACGCTTTCAGAAATTGGTACAACCTAAAATTTACACAAATTCCCAAAAATTGACCCTCCAGGGTTGACCTTGCCGTCACCCACATGACGGCCCATTTTATCCAACATCCTACAACATCCATTGGCAACATTTGATAGTACTAAACATCTAGCCAGGGGGATTTCATTACTTCCGAGAATGGGTCAGTCTTATTATTGAAATGATCTAAAGCTATTTAGGATAGAAAATCCACTACTACTATTCCACTTCCAAATCTGGAAGATTTCCCCCTCTGTCCAATCAGAGCTATCAAACTCCTGACTCAAGAAATTCCAGCTTCTCCCAATGATCCGTTGTTCACCATCCATGGGCCTAATGGCCTAATTCCTCTCACAGACCCTGGCCCGTAAACATCTAAAAAATGCATCCATTGCTTTAAATATTTCACCTTCTTTGACTTTTCATGCATTCAGGAACGCAGGGGCCTTCTGGAAGTCTGACGCCATCTAGACTTATTTATCCTCCTCTCCCTCCACCATTTCCCCTGTCTCTGCAGCTTTCCAATCAGCCCTACACTACTAGTTCTACTGGGGTTTGGGGGTCTCTCTCTCCTCAAAAATTCCATCATAATATCAATTTTCAACAATTATCTGCTCTGATAACATCTTTGCCAGTAAGTCATGGTTTACTTCTGTGTATTGTTACACTCCTCCACCTAGGAGTTTACCAATCAGCTTATAGAAAATCTCCATTCATGGAAGTCAATAATTCTGGCGTCATTTTGGGCTTGAACAACCTAATTTCTGTGCTTACGCACTTATTGGGCTTATGTCATTAATTGCCATTACCCTTGGAGCAAGGTCATTCAAATTGCTTGACTTCAGCCTCGTCATTCTGTCTTCACCCCCTTTTGGTTTGCTTGTCAGTTGGTTCAACCCCTAAATAAAATAATAATATGTGGTCAGTTCACATACATTTATAGTCATCTTCATATAAAATAATCAAATATATGTGCATAAAAAAGACATTTAGAAATAGATAATATTTTAAACCCAGTCTGGTGTTTTATTGTTTTGGGGTCAATGTACTCACTCCCAATGTGCCCCAATTTACTCATATCTGACATAATAGTGTAGTATTTAAGTTTGCCGGCTTGGGTTGATTCACATAATTACGCTTTCAAGCATTTTAAGGCAATAGTCATGTAGACTTTCATATTTATAATGTCTTATGACATGTTTGGTATAAATTTACATGATGTGCTGTTACATGTTTGTTTTCATGACAAATGCTGATATATGCTCTACAAACCCACATGGCATGTTTGATATGTATACATGTTGTAGCTATTATATATCTTGAAATTATCTTAGAATAAGTTTGATAAGCTTCTTAGTTTTTACTGGGTTGGGGCCTCTGGATAATGATACCTTTTAGAGCAGTGTATTTTACCAGTTTTTAATAGTGTAACAACACATTTTTGGTTTATGTGACAGACCTGGGGTATGCAATTGCTGAAGAATTCAGCCAGTTTTGAAATAGATACAGTCTATATGGTTTCTCAAGCCATGTTTATTTTATTTTTTTGCTACCCAAGGATCATTATAATACCTGCAAAACTAAATAATTGTGAATGAAACATACTGGTCATACAATAATAAACAGTCAATAAATGATAGACAGAATTACAGAAATAAGTATAGTCTTTTATGTTTATGTTATTTAGGGTACATCTAATGTGGGTATTCCACCACACGACTAAGCTTTCTGATTAAGGGATTTTTGTAGTTGGTTTCAAATATTTGCTTAGTCCCAGGCATTCGGTATGGATCGGTAGTTGTCGGTTGTGGCCGTGAGAAATATCAAACATGTTTCAAACATCAAACACGATCCAAACTGATTCTTATTTCCTGCTGTCAACAAAATGTCTAGTCCCAGGCTTCCTCAGGCCTCCTCAGACCAAAATTTACACAGTCCTATGTTGTCTCAGGCCTCCTGCGACCCTTAGTCCCAGGCTTCTATAGCTTAGTCCCAGAAAGCATGTTTGTCAGTCCCCGACACATAACAGATCTTTGAAGTTTCATGCGTGTGAAAGGGGATCAGTTTCATTAGTCCCGGGAAGCCTCAGACCGTCTCAGGTGTCCTGGGACTAAGAAATGGGTCTGGGACTAAGCCCCGACTAAGAGAAGACGATCCAAACCGATCCAAACCGGCCTCCTCAGGCCGCCTGAGACCACTAAAATTTAGTCTGCGATGGTCTGACGACACCCCAGGAGGCCTGGGACTAAGTACCGATTAAGTACTGACTGTTTTCCACGCATCTGAAACCAAAAATAGGCAAGGGGGGGTGGGGTGGGACTATATAAGTGACCATGCACGCGCTTTCTGTGTTTAGACTGGTTGGCTACTGAGACATGGGTCACTTACTGCTTAGGGGTTTTCAGTGTTTTACATTTCACATTTTACTTGAGCTTAGGGCAAATTTAACAGTTAGGAGACACATTTCAGTTTTTTTACTTTTTTTGAGATATTCACTGGAGTTATGAGGAGAGAGAAGGGAGGAAAGAGAGGAATGAAGAAGATGGAAGAGAGGCAAGAGGAGAGGGAGAAGGAAGGTGGAGAGTTGGCAAAGATGACAGAGGAAAGGACAGAGGAGGGTACAGAAGAGAGAGGATAGAGGAGAGAGAGGAAGGCTTACAAGTTACTGAGGAAGCCTGCGAAGAAGATGAGAGGTGTGAGGAAGATTCAGAGTGCCACTCAGCAGCCAAGAGAGCCAGGGTTTGTGCTAAATTCACTGACAGCCAAGAAATTGCCGAGGAAGGAGACTCTCTGGGCAGAAATTTCTGCAGAACTGAAGTTCCAGCCCTTTGATGTCGGAAGGTGGTTTGAGTCATAGAGAACTCGCTATGGAAAGCTCTGAATTCTACAGTCTGGCCAAGCCCCAAGGGAGATGACCAAGAGACAGTCCTGGGTCTACCAGCAGATGGGTTTCCTTAAGACCCACATCAGACGCAAGGGGGCCAACAGAAGTTCTGGGTTCGAGGCCAGTCCCAACACCAGCAGGCATGAAGAATTGCGTAGATCTACTACTGATACAGAACATCTCGAGTCCAGTGTCCTGAGGGAGAGTGCAAGTCAACCAATTATTACATCTACACCAGTTTCCACAGATTCAAAGATACTCGAGCACTTCGACCAGATGAGGACACTGATCTCAGGTTTCCTGCAGCAGAAGTCAGACAGGCAGCCCTTCTTTGACTACGTGGCATCAGAGGCTGAAAAGATGACCCAAGAGGAACCTGAGGACTCTGCAGAATTTTTAGAGATATTGAAGAAGTAAAGAACAATGATAGACATCAAGTTCTACCCAAGAGATCAGCCACTATTACCAGGGAGTCACAGAGGGTCTGGATACTGCCAACAACCACTCAACAGGTGTCTAGTTCCACCCAGGCTGCAGCAGGCAGCAGTTCCAGCAGTTATGTCGACTATACACCCAGCCCCATTGGCTTTGGAAACCCTCCATCAGTGCTGACATTACAGGACGAGGGCAGCAGACATAACTTAAGTGGAATACTAAGCCAGATACCAGATCTAACAACACAGATCACTGAGCAGCCTCAGCAGCAGCAGCTCTACACCATCACCACCACAGCACCGCCTCAACAGCAGCAGCCTCCTCAGTAGCCAGCCAGTCCGGGTGGGTCTTGTTCCCCCCATAGGCCCTTTTCAGGGCCTCCCAAATCTTCCAAAAATAATTATTCAGCTGCAAGTTGTTCAAATTCCCCTCCCAAAACATAACAGTTCAGTACAAATACTTATCACAAAAAAGCCCAACACCCACACCACCCCAAACATGAAAGAAATAACCCATGGTAATACACATAACAAAAAAGGCCACATAGAAAAAAAATAGATAAATGAACTCCAAATATGGCCAGTAATCTGCCCATTTGTAGTTTAAAATCCTTGAGATAAAAAAAATATTATGACATGTCCACAAACCTACAAACAGACAAACCCAATAGCAAACATAACCCCCCAATCAACAAACAGACAAACCCAATAGCAAACATAACCCCCCAACCAACAAACTGACAGACAAATTTGCAAACATAACTCCCACAACAAACAGACAGATAAACCATACTGTAAACAGAACCACTTGGGTGGTTATTTTTTGTAAAGAAAGAAAATAAAAATAAATAAAAAAATTCAATTTTGAGATTTGTAATAAAGGAAAAAAGTTTCAGTTTCAGTTATTTCTCCAGAATAAAAACCAAATGTGAAACTAGGGTGTAGATTTCCAAATATAGGCAATATATATTCCATTTACCAAGTTATATTTCGCATGGGGCTTGTCTGTTTGTTTTTCTTTGTAGGAATTAAGTTTTGCATTAGGTTTGTCTGTTTGTTCATTTGGTGAAATATGTTTAGCATTGGGTTTGTATGTTTGTTGGTTGGGTGAATTATGTTTGGAATTGGGTTTGCCTGTTAGTTGCTTGGGTGAATTATGTTTGGAATTGGGTTTGTCTGTTTGTTGATTGGGTGAATTATGTTTGGTGATGATTGGGTTATTTGGAACAAGCACAGCTGATTAATTGTTTTTGGAATATTTGGTAGTCCTGAAAAGGACTGGTTATTAGTCCTGAAAAGAACTGGTTACTGCAGTAGTAGTTATATTCTGCCATCTTGCCAGGCCACTGCTCCCTCATTATTGAAGTAGTCCTTGAGGTAATCCCTCAGTCTTTTGGCTTCTCTGGCAGGGTTTCTGTCACGACCACCATCAGCAGCACCACCAATCAACAGACCATCACCAGGCACATCATCATCATCATCACCACCAGGCTGTTGAGCACCATGTTGGCCTTGATACTGGCTTCTCAGTATGTTGTGCAGAACCACACAGGTCATGACCACATCCCTGACTGTTTCTGGGGGTAGTTCAATAGTGGTCATCATGACTCTAAATCTTGAGACTAGGATGCCAAAAGCGTTCTCAACAACTCTCCTGCCCCTTGATATTCCGTAGTTGGCAATCCTTTCCTCTCTGGTTAACATCTTTCTGCCATAGGGTTTCATCAGCCAGGTCTTCAGGGCAAACGCATCATCTGCCAGGATGTAGTAGGGGACATCTCGACCACCCTGGGTTATAGGTGCTGGGTCAGGGAAGCCTATGCTGCCATCATTAATGTTTCTCTTTAGGTGACAGGTATTAAATATCTGGGCATCTGAGCAAGATACAGCTGTACCCACATCCACCCATCTGAACTTGTACTGTCCATCAACCAAGGCCAACAATACTATTGAAAAGAATCCCTTATAGTTGTGGTACAGGGTTCCAGAGTTCTTGGGTTTCTTCAGGGCCACATGCTTTCCATCAAGGGCTCCCAGGGCATGTGGAACATTCCACCTGATCCTGAATTCTGTTTCCAGTTCTTTCCACATCTGGAGTAGTAGGACATCTGAGATACTCTCTGGTGAACTCATCCTGGATGGCCCTGCAGACCTGTGGTAGAAACTTGGAAATGGTGGATCTGCCAACCCTGAACTGACAGGATAATGATGTGTATGACTCTCCAGTGGCCAGATATCTGATGGTGAGGGCTAACTTTTCCCCAACACTGATTGGAGCTCTGTAGTTGGTGGCCTGCCTGGCTAGACTTGGTTCCAGTCTGGTCTTTATCATTTCAAAGAATTCTGGGGTCATCCTCATAAAATTGGTGAATCCTGGAATGTCTGTGGCATACAGTTCAGCCATAATGTTGTGGTAGCCCCCCCCTCCTCTCTCTGTAGTAGCCATGGCCTGACCCACATGTTGTGCCTTCTTCTAGGTCTCTGTATGGCTGGTGGTGGTGGAGGTGCTGCTGGTGGTGGTTGTTGTGGTGAACTAGAAAAAGCAAATACATCAGCATATGTAACTGAATAAAAAATAAAAAAACCCTAAAGATGTCTTCCATTGAAAGCTGGCATCCTGCTGTGTTCCCAGACAAGTAATGATAATTACTTCCCAGAATTTATATATATATATACCCAGAAAATCTAGTTATTTTGCAAAACAAGAATCGGCTATCGTGGTCTGGGGAAGACTGAGGAGTCCTCAGGATGCCTGAGGAAGGCGGGACTTAATCGGGGTTTAGTCAGGGCTTAGTCCCAGGAGGCCTGAGGCGTCCTGGGACCCAGTCGGTATGTGCACGACATGATCGTGGTTCAAACCGACCAGAAAAATGGCTTAATCGGTTCATAGTTGCAAAACAGTCGGGGACTGTCTGGGGCCACCTGGGGCCTCCTCATGCTTCCTGAGGCCGATCTGAACTTAATCCCAGGCTTTGATACCGATTCAGTATTCCCGCCCATTTTACCATTTTCTTCACCGACTGTCCACAATTAAGGGTCGCAGACAGGTTTGGGGCTTAGTCCTTTGGTGGAACAGGGGCTTTAGGTAACACTAATTCTTCATAACATACTAGGTTCTCATATACTAAGTAAGCTACTCTATGACCCTAATTTGCAAACCACATATAAAAGTAGGAAAAAAGTTGAAATATTAACTATAATATGGTAACCTGATTATGTTTATACACCACATGTCCATGCAATGTATCAAAATATGGAAAAAGAGTTTAAAAATTATATAAAGTCATTAAGTCATTTTGTAGTCTTACTGGAGTGTCTAAAGGCCAAAATTGGTTTTTCAAAAGCCAGGGTCAGGTCATCAGCATTGCCACTTTTGAGACTTGAACCCACATAGGTGTCAGGCTGTGATTAGATGCCACACTTGCTAACCCACTAGGCCACCAAGGACCTTACTGGAGTCTGTTACTACAGCATTTTAAAACACAAACGCTAGCTTTGAAAACCGGACTTAGACACTGAATTATTCTTGGATATGTCACTTGATGGACTATATATAGCTTATCCCATAGAACACTATAAATTTCTTTTTTTTTAAATCAGATAGTAACATTGTTTTAATGAGGTAAGATATCAATAGATTTCTGTTAAAATAGCTTTGATCAATATTTAAATCCACATTTCCTATTTGGTACTCCAGGGTCTCAATAGATTCCCACTATGCTTGAATTTATCACTTAAGTCATCAAAATGTATGTAAATATGGTAAATATGATTTTGGTTACAATAATCATTTCTAAATAACTAAAGCTGTGATGACCTAAATCTTAAAATGACATTTTTTATCAGTAATGTGATTGCTTGGCCACTGCTTTATGATCCATGATTTAACTGTGTAGTGACACTTTCTACCTTTTTGTTATGCACAACTAACTTTCCTTGTGACATTGTAGCATAACATTTGAAACGGTTCCTTCTGCAGTTTTATGTACATTGACTGAAGGGGTCCTTTTACAATGTGTGTCTTTTTAGCAGAGACTTATGAAAGCTTCTATAAAGAGTAACAATTTTTTTTTTCTGAAATGTCAGAATACCCCTGAATAGAGGTGGTATACACTGTAAAAGACTCCACACTTTCTTTGACACATTTGTATACATTATACATCGTATACGTTTTATGATTCATAGCATTTCAGTTTTATTATAAGGGAACAATATTTGTAGAGACACCTAGGCCAAAAAGTTCTTTGGCAAATCGGCTAGCCTCAAAACTAGGTCCCTGCAATATTGTCCCCAAATAGAAACGTAATCCTCTTTACAATATTTCCTCTGATGTTAAAATCTCCTTTTTAATTTAACAAAAAAAAATCACACAATGTCATTGCTAACTCTAATTCCTTGATAGACCACCTTTTGGCAAGTTAAAACACAGCAGGTCTTTCAAGTTTTTTTCCATTTCTTGTGGCATCATTAAAAA
This sequence comes from Sabellastarte sp. h YS-2021, assembly GCA_964017235.1. NCBI lineage: Eukaryota > Metazoa > Annelida > Polychaeta > Sabellida > Sabellidae > Sabellastarte > Sabellastarte sp. h YS-2021. The sequence continues at coordinate 120,399,906 of OZ024932.1, read as the reverse complement.
CAAAACTCAAGTAAGGTGTCTTCTAAACTTCAAAACAAAAAGGGACCTAGCATTTGAGTAAGAATTTTAGTTGAAACAAGTGAAGAAAAATAGTGAAATGAATATTATTGAAAGTCTAGTGTTTTTGTTGATACGGCATTAGGAAATTATAAAAATAGGTAAAAATGCATTGTTTTAGTTCACTAGCTAGAAAACCAAAAGCCAGTGCAAATTGAACTATATATTACCCTGTGAACCTAAAAATTGTATTTGAGAGGTTTTAAAACTTTCGTAATCCACTGAGTTAGATTATGGTGAAAAAAGCAGGTTGTTTGCATGACAAATGTCAGTCTCAGTAAATGCACATTCACGGTTTGGAAAGCTGAGCATTTTTCCTCTTAGGAGTTCACACAAAGCATTTGAAGGCTTCAGATGTAAAAATAAGCTGATTTGTAAAATTAATTCATTTTCTGGTGGCCCATTTGACAAGGTCCAATTTGGCATTTGGCTTATTTGATTGATTCTGTTGAAGAGTATTAGTAGTAATTTGACTTTTACCCTGGACACTGAATTTTACTTTTGTATCACTATTTACACTGCAGATGTAATTGTTCTTGCTGTGGTAAAAGCCACACTGAAAATAATGAATAACACTTTTCGATGGAACAAAAACAAGATTCGTGATAATTATAATATATTTTGTAACGTCTTGTCTCAATTGTTCCATATGTGTTTATATTAATTTATGATAATATATACCTGCTTTTACACATGTGTATACAAATGTATCAATGAAAATTATTGTTATTAGTACTGACACCTGGAAAGATAATAATGCCAAAAACTGTACTAATACCACTACTAATCATAATTTATTTCTTCAAACTAAAAATAATTATACAATCAGAGACTCTACAATGCTACTTTTTTACTTTTTGAATGCCTTGCTTTTGAGATTACTTGTCTAAAGATAAAAAGTCCTGACACGTGACATATCACTATGTGTACAGGTAGAAGAGGTAAAACAAACTTTTCATAAAAGACAAAGTGTGGTGTTCCGATGAGTTTGTTTGGATCAAAAATGGATATTAAAAGTCTATTATTCCTCCTTTGTCATATTTACACAGAAGGAAAGGTTGTGGATCTGACACACCCTTTGAATGAGCATACATTGTATTGGCCTTTCTATCCCCAGTTTAATCTGACAGTTTTATATGCAGGATGGTATAATTTAACCGATGGCAACATTGCTTGGTGAGTGAAAAGAGTTTTCATGTTGACACACATCAATTTCTTCTGGGTCCTTTGGGAGAGAAAACACATTTGGCTTTATGCTTATTTGAAATATATATCAATGTCACAACACTAAATAAAAATTCAAATAGTTCAAATATATGTAAAACAAATTTGTTTAAAATTACTTGTTAATTCTATGAATGTTTATTCCCAGAAAAACTTATAACTATGTGGTGTGCTCCATGTTAATTAAACTTAGAAATCTACAAATTCAGTAGGGATAGTAATAGAAAAAACAGAGCCTAATAATGCACAAACCTTTGCTGTGGGTAGATATAAAAATTCACAAAAATGATTCTTGAGTCATGCTTCAGATCTGGATATAGACTTTCTTTGAAAAGGAACAAGCCAGAGTAAGAAATCCACCTTGTGTCAAATATGACCTGAAAAGCTGACCTGATTACAATACCCCCACCCCTCCACATCAGCAATGTAACATACAAAGTGCCTCTGCATTTATCAATATAAAAGATAAGAAGGTAGTTTGGATACCTCACTTTCAGTACTGTGTATACGTTACATCATAATGTGTTGTTGCAAGGCTGAGGTATAATCTCAACATACAGACCAATTATATCATGAACATAAGGTCTAAAGGAATATTATTTCAATGCATTCTTACTTTACCATTAAAAGGACTCCATGAGAACTTTTTGAAATTTCTCGCAACGCCCAGCCTAGTAGGCGTCATTCAGTGTGACATAATTGTACACTCCTAAAACAAATCTGTGGGTGTTGATGCAGTCAACCTATTTTTCAAGTATGTTGATAAACATGAATAAGAATATAATCTGATGCTGGCATGTATTAATCTATTTTTCAGTAATTGTACAGTTTTCAAGATTCTTAAAAGACACATATAATAAGGCTTGTGGCAAGTATTTGATTACGTTAATGAAAAAAGTTTTAACTGATAAAACCAGAGAAAATAAAATATATTTGTGGCAATTCAAGTCTATCACAACTCCAGAGTTATATGTACCACCAAAATGCTAGTGTTCTTATAAAAAAATTCAACTGGAAGTAAATGTTCTAAAAGAACCTTATTATCACCATCCGGCAAGCATTTTCAAAATATTCACAGCAACTGGTTACTGTGACAGATTGTTATCATAAAAATGCTAGCTTTTTATAGCCTGCTCAACTGGAATGCCAACCATTGAGATGACAATGATCGATGTATGCTAGTTAGATATTGTAAACATACTAGTAATGACAAGTCAACATATTCTCATCAATGTTGAGGCATGAACCTACAACCATAGGGATGGGAGATAGCTTTGTTACCACTAAACAATTGTATACCTTATTGAATGATCTGATTTAATGGTTGATTTGGATTGAAAGAAAATTTTAACACATTTTATGAAACATGATAGAAGAATGGTTGAGGTGTAGAATATTAGTTGGTGCAATTTTGTTAAAATTTTATGTAGACTAGAAGATAATAGAGTAGAAAAATTATGCAGCACAAAATTGATGTAATGTCCTATTATGCACTTGAGATTGAAAAAGGAAAATTCAGGAACATTTCAGGTCTCAATCCAATTTACCGTCCACCAGGGGAGATATACTATGGTGGAGGTATGCTAGTCTTAACAAGTAAATGTTTAATTGGCTACCCTTTTATTGTGTACTTTGATCAGACCAATTGTGAGAGTCTGTTCCATTTAGTAGGAGGTGACATTGCAATGGCCATATTAGGACAAATTGAGGAAGGAGATTTTTCATTTCCACAAGTAAGGCTGCAAGTAGGTTGGTAGAATTTAATGGCCTTAAATGTAATGCGATTGTATTTAAACATGAAATCAGGAGCCAGTGTAGTTTTTGAAGATAGGGAGCAACATGGTTTGTTTTATCAAGTCTAAAAGACAATTGTACAAAGGTCATTTTGAATCTTTTGGAATTGAGACACATTATATTTTTTTCACACCATAAAGTAGGGAATTGCAGTAGTCAATTAGATTGCTAATCATTGAGTTTGTCACCGGGGCTGCAGTCTTTACACTGAGGAATGTCTGGGTTCTTAACTTCATTGGTAGGGGAGATAGAATTTGCAAATAGCTGGGTGGGAAATTTTTGCATGAGGGACTTTCGGACATGTCTATCACTGATGATAATGAATTCTGTTTTCTATGACTTGAGTTTCAGTTTCACACCATCCATCCACTTTTGAACACAAGTCAGACACTCACTGAGCTAAGCAATACTGGAATCAAAGTTGCTAGAGTCAAGTGCTAGATATACTCGGGTGTCCTCAGCATATAGATGGTGGTTGAGGCAGAAACTTTGAAATAATGTCACTGAGGGGTAGTGTATAGGATAAAAGGAGGAGACGAAGAGGAGAACCCTGGGGAACACTGTAGGGGTGTGTGAAGACATCTGAAAAGCTATTACCCAGCTTAACCTTCTGTATGTGGTTTGTGAGACAAGATTTGGTTGACATAAAAAATGGCATCAACACCAAACCAATCCCTGAGGCAGTCAAAATGTTGTGGTCAATTGTATCAAATGCTGCTGAAAGGTCCAGCAATGTGAGAGCAACAGCCTTACCTGAGTACATTGAAGCAGCAATGTCGTTATGGATTTTAAGGCGTGCTGTTTCTGTAGAATGTGGTCTCCTGTAAGCAGACTGGTTAATATTGGAGAACCCCTCCTTGTTATTATAATTATTTAACTGTTTAATTTGGATATAAAACTGAGATTGGACACCAGACTATAATTTTTCAGAAGATTTCTACGTAGACTATGTTTCTTTAGAAGAGGGGTGACATATGCAGTCTGAGGTAGTTTGGGAGACTTCCTTCTTTGTGTGAGCAATTTATGATATTGGTAATTGGAGTGATGTCTGCACATTTTTACCTAGTAAAATTGGTATTTGGTTCAAGTCAGATGATTTGGTAGGAGAAGATTTTAGAATTTTAAGGATGTCATCCTCAGATACTAGGATGATAGTAGTGTGACAGAAACTGGCAGAGACATAGACCAGATAGCTTTGAACACAAGCGTATATAGAACTCCAGTTAAAAAAATATTAGACAGTGAATTCAAGGGGCACGCAGTGAAGCTAAATGACACTAACCATGTAACTTCTGCACTTCATGCTATAAGAAGGGACCCAACAGCAGCCATGGCTACACATTTAGTGTATGCATACAAGATAAAGAAAGAAAATGGACAAACTGAAATTAACTATGAAGATGACAGAGAACATGGTGCTGGTAAACGTCTCTTTAAAATCCTGGATGACTCTGGTGTTGACAATGTGTTAGTGGCGGTATCGAGACTTTTTGGAGGCACTGAACTGGGTTATCAAAGATTTGGACATTATGTTGATTCTGGAAAGGAAGTCCTTAACATTATTAGACTCTAAACAAAGAGTAATTTAAAATTATATTACATGTAAAATTTCACATATTTTCCATACAGTGAATTTTGGACAGTAAAGTGATGTTATAACTAAATATACAATAAATCTGTAAAGATACATGGAACTTTAAATTGAAGCTTTCAGTTTGTTTTGAAACAGTAATCTGTGTTGTATGTTTACCTTTTAACCAGATATCTGTCTGCATATAAGTGTAATACCTTTTGGTAGGCAGTACTGTTTTTTTTTTGTTTTTGTTTTTGTTTTTTGGTTGTCGTTGTTTTCTCATTTGTGTACCTGTGTTTAATGTCACCTACTATTAAGTCAGTTAATCAACAATGTAGTAATGCCATCTCTTTTTTGTCATGGAATGTAAGAGGTATTAATGATGAAACCAAAAGAAAGTCGGTTTTTAGATTTTTAAGAAATACAAAATCAAGTGTAATGTTGCTTCAAGAGACTTATAGTACAAAGGAGGTAGAAACTAGATGGACAAGGGAATGGGGAAACAGGATCATTTTTGCTCATGGAACAAACCACAGTAAGGGGGTAATGATTTTGTTTAAAATTGGAATTGATTTTGAGATTAAGAGTTGTTATAGGGATACCAATGGCAGATTTATCATATGTGTCTTAACAATAAATGACATGCTTTATATGATAAGCAACATTTATGCTCCAGATAAGGAGAAAGAACAGGTAGATTTTTTCCATGAGCTTAAAAATGCTTTTGTTATGCAGAATATGGACGTCTCAGATAAAGTAATATTGGGGGGGGATTGGAATGTGATACAAAATGTGCAATTAGACAAACTAGGCGGGAATGATGAACTAAAGGTTAGGTCTTTGGATATGATTAATAATTTGAAAATGCAGTACGATCTGCAAGATATCTGGAGAATATTGTATCTAACAAATAAAAGATTTACATGGAGACAGAAACGGCCCTTAATTCAGTGCAGATTGGACTTTTGGCTTACTTCAGTAAATATTCAAGATACAGTTGTAAATACTGATATCATACCAGGTGTTTTCTCAGATCATTCAGCTATAATATTGAAATTGGATAATAAAACTGAAGTGAATCGTGGCAATGGATTTTGGAAACTTAATTGTTCATTGTTGGATGACATAAACTATATTAGTGAAATTTCAGAATTAATACCTGCTTGGGGTAAAGAACACAGCTCCATTCAGGATAAACGAGTCCTATGGGATATTCTGAAGTATGAGATAAGAAAATTTTCAATAAGATACAGTGCAAACAAAAAACGTGCTATTAAAAGCAAAGAAAATGAATTATTGATTAAATTGAGTGAACTTGAATTAAAATTAGACCAAAATCCATCGCCGCAGCTTATTACAGATTACGATAATGCTAAAACAGCAATTAGAGAACTAGAAAGCTATAAAACAAAAGGAGCAATCATAAGAAGTAAAATTCAGTGGGTGGAAGAGGGGGAACAATCGTCACAATATTTTTTTGGCTTGGAGAAAAACAATTATGTTAAAAAACATATAAGTAAACTAGAACGACCAGATGGCACTGTTGCTATGGATCCAGAAGAAATTCTTACTTTAGAACAAAATTACTATAAAAAATTATACAGCTCTAAAAAGTTAAACAATAATCCTGACAAGGAAAAAATATTTTTTGAGAAAAATAAAACACAAAAATTAACCACTCATTTGCAAAATATTTGTGAGGGCTATCTTACTTTAGCTGAATGTAAAAAAGTATTAAATACCTTCAAAGATAGCAAAACTCCAGGTAATGACGGAATACCCGCAGAATTTTACAAAAAACTTTGGCATTTAGTAGGAACATACATTACAGACTCTTTAAATTTTGCTTTTGAACATGGTGAACTTTCAACATCTCACAGACAGGCAGTTATTACTCTTATTGAAAAAAAGGACAAAATTAGACAAAAAATTCAAAATTGGCACCCTATATCTTTGCTTAATGTAGATCTTAAGATTGGAACAAAAGCCCTAGCCTTAAGATTGCAAGATGTTCTACCTTATGTTCAAGATGACGATCAAACAGGGTTTGTTAGGGGTCGAACCATATTTGACAGCATCAAAATTATACAAGACTTAATGGACCTCACCAAAAAATTTAAGTTAGAAGGTATTTTACTTTTCATTGACTTCGAAAAGGCTTTTGACAGCATTGAATGGAGTTTTTTACATAAAGCTCTAGAGCAAATGAATTTTGGAAATCAGTTCAGAAAATGGATTAAAACTTTGTATAACAACATTTCTAGTTGCATCATAAATAATGGAGCAACTACTCCATATTTCAATCTTAAAAGAGGAATAAGACAAGGAGCTCCGTTGTCACCATATCTATTTATTATATGTATTGAGTTCTTAGCAAATAAGATTCGTGGCTGTACTGAAATTGAGGGTTTTTTGGTAAAAAGCACCAAAAACTGTGCCTTTATGCTGACGATATGACTTGTACATTAGCACATAAAAAGTTAGCAGAAAGAGTGTTTCAAATAATGAGAGATTTTGAAAGAATATCTGGTTTAAAACTAAATGATTCTAAAACTCAAGGTCTGTGGTTAGGTAAAAATAGGTTAAATACAAGTACGCCATTAGGAATTGAATGGCCGACAACTCCCGTACGTGGCCTGGGAGTATATTTTACTTATGATAGAGAAAAATTCATAGAATATAATTTTAATGACAAATTGTCAAAGATGAAGCAGCATTTAGACCTGTGGAAAATGAGAAAATTGTCAATATTTGGGAAGGTTCTTATTGTTAAAACTTTTGGGGTGTCTAATTTTAGTTTTTTGGCAACAGTTGTGCATATACCAACAGAAATTGTAAAGAGAATAAATAATATTATTTTTGAATTTATATGGGGGGTAAGACTAATACAGTTAGCAAACATATATCAATACAAAACTATAATAAAGGAGGTATTAAAATGATAGATTTTGGCAATATTGTGAGTGCAAAAAAAATACTATGGGCTAAGAAACTCTTAAATACAGACAATGAATCAATTATACACTCATTTATGTCCTTGACGGGTATCAAAAATCATGCATTGTTTCTTAATTGCAATTACAATGAAAAAATACTTCATCCAATTCCAGAATTTTATAGGGAAATGTTATATATTTGGAAAGAACTCAGAGATTTTCACAAAGATAACCTAAATACAAATAACATACTAAATACTTTTATTTGGTATAACAAAGATTTAAGTGTAGGAAATAATTTACTATACTGTGAGAAACTCTTTAAAGCTGGATTATGGACAATCAAAGATTTGTTTGATGAATCAGGTGCTGTACAATCTTTTGATTTCTGGCTGAAATGTGGTGTTACCAAATCTGATTATATGTTATGGCGAGGAATAATACACAGTATACAAAAAATGGTTGACTTCAATAGATCTCAAAATTAATATGATTTCAAATTATTATGACTTAAACAATTGTATCAAATTATGTGAAGGAAAAGTTATCCCAGTAAAATCTCTGACACAAAAAATTATAAATGCGGAATTGGTAAACAGAATTAAATTGCATGACAAAGCAAAAAACTATTACACTAATAAGTATAACTTACAAGAATGTGATTGGCCAAAAATCTATACACTTCCCTTGATTGTTGGTGCAGAGAATATTATTAAGGAATTACAGTATAAAATAATTCATAAGTACATTGCAACAGAAAAACTATTGTTTAAAATGAATAAGTCTGCCTCAAGAATGTGTAATTTTTGTAACCAGGAAGTTCAGGACATTGAACATTTATTTTGGAATTGTATTATTGTTAAAAATATTTGGTTTAAATTTATTGATGCTTATAATGAGGCACATTCATTGAACATAATGCTAACCGAATTTGATATAATTCTTGGCTACGGACATAAAAATGGAAAAATTTTAAGTTATGGAAGAGATTTGAACTGTTTAATATTATACATAAAGAAATATATATATGATTGTAAAATTGGAAACAAAAGTCTCCTTTGGACAGAGACTAAAACATATTTGAAATATAAAACAGGTGTAAATGTTCAAGTGAAAAATGTTAAAAAAAGTTTATTTTGGAAAAATATAGAAGCTTTTGTCTTTAATTTGTGAAAATGTATTAATTTCTTTATGTAGGTGTCATCAATGTTTTCCTTATTTTGTCTTTTCATGTATTATGTTTGTGTCTCATGTCTATTTATTGGTTTGTGATGTTTTTTGTCTTTGTCAACTTGTACATGAATAAAATATTAATAAGAAAAAAAAATCCTCAGATACTAGCTTGAAACGGGATAGGGTGCTGATCTGGTTAGACTGGTGCCGATAATTTTGTCACTGAAAAAGTGTCCAAAGGTATTGGCTAAATCAGTGGGACTGATATAATCAAGTAAAATGATGGTTGATGAGGATTTATGTAGGTATCTTTCAAAAGTGTTCAACAGAAAATTGTAGCAATTAAGAGCAGCTCGATATCTCTGAAATCAGTGATACTTATCTTGTAATTTTTTCGGGTTATCTTGCCTGAATCTGCAGGGTGCCTTGATAATTGTATTGACAAAGAAGATAATGACAAGATGGTTGGACAAACCACCTGTGAGAAAATTGTCCCTCACACATAAAATATCCAAGATATGGCCTTGAATATGGGTTGGGGAGTCAATGATTTGGGTAAAATTGTGTTGACAATGGGAATCATTGAATTTCTGCAACCAAGTATCCTGTTTTTCCAGATGCAGATATAAGTTGTCCAATATTATATTTTTGCAACATGATAGATCAGCACCCTGAATGAAAGAGCTGAAATCCTCCATGAAATTGGCTTTGGAGACATTGGGAGGCCTGTACAAAAAATATGAAAAATAATGTCCTAGGCATTGCCCATGGACAGGTGAACTGATATGCTCTCAAATGTATTGACACATGATTGAGATAGGACCTTGAAATCAATAGCATCGTGGATAAAGTACCAGACATCACTGCCTCTACCCTCAGAATATGGAACATGGGTACTTTGTAACAGGGAGAAGTAACACTTGTAATGAAGCTGTCTGTGTCATTTGATTTGAGCCAGGTCTCAGTTACCGCTATAACATCTGACTTATTACTGTTTATAAAGTCTGCAAAAGTGGCAGACTTGTTTCTAATGGATCTGATTTTAATCAGACTTACAGTTAGAAGCCTAGTGTCAGGCCTGAATTTATACTGACAGCCTCTGAGAGGACCAACAACAGCAACACCCATGGGCTGACATGCTTGAAGGAGTGTGATACTCTACGGATATGTCCTTGTATTGCCAAGAGGGTGTAGTTAACACTGCTGAGACATGGGTGAATGCCAGTCTCAAATTGTATAGTAGAAGCAGAAGGCAAAGTGGGCTTTAAGACCATAGAGATCTGAAGACCAGTAAGTTTACAGAACAGAATAAAATAGAGCAGATGCATGTCAACAAAGAAGTACATGCACAAATTATCAAAGTGTATGAAAGGTGTATGAGTGTCTTAAACCTGATTTATAAAAGTAAACTGAAGAAAATAAAATGATATTGTGTGTAAATTTGACTGAATATTATATAAAGTGGATGTGGAAATCACTGGTAAAACCTGCTTATTGAGGGATATTACTGGTAGGTTAAAGTATGATGGTGAATATTTTAGGAATAGAAGGTTAGGTATGAAAAACAACACATAATGTGAATGACATTAATAGTTGGATATTTTCTGATGGATGAATGGAGATTGATATGTAGGGTCAAAAAGAATTTATGAAAATTATCACGACAATGAAAAATGTTACTCCCATTAATAACACTAAAAACAGTTTCGTAGTGCTTAGAGGTCTCAGAAAATTTTGAAGAAATTAACTTATATAATTATGAAGTCATTTTTACAGCTGATCTCACCTCTGTTCTAATTCAAATATAATGAAAACAAAACAAATTATATGTTTAAGACAAAACTAGATAAATCAGATACTCTAAAATCAAACAGTATATGTTTTAATGTTTATGCTAACAAACAAAAGCAAAAAAAATAATCTTTTCATCTGCTCTTGTGATAGTCTTGACTACTACAATTATAAATTCCAGTATTTCCAATATTCATTAACTGTTATTCTGGTTTGTCTTACAACAGGGTAGAATACAATGAGTTTTTCTCTGCTGAACATTGGGGAACACACATGGATTCTCCAAACCATCTTGCCAACAATGATGGGTATTGGAAACTCCACCAGATACCTCCAGAAAGATTCATCGGAGATGCAGTAGTCATCGATATCACCCAAAGGGCTATGGTCGACCCAGATACACAGCTTTTGGTGTCTGATCTTGAGATGTGGGAGGAAAAGCATGGTCAGATCAAAGATGGTAGCATTGTCCTGATGTACTCTGGATGGGGCAAATACTGGGATAACCAGTCAGCTTACTTTGGTAATGGTGACGAAGATGTAACCAATTTCCATTCCCAGGGTTTAGTGAAGAGGCTTCTTCCTGGCTGGTAAAGAACAGGGTTATCAGTGGCGTTGGAGTTGATGTTCTATCTCTGGATGCTGGGAGTAATACTGGTTGGGGGGGCTCATATAATTTTACTGAGTGAGAACATCTATGGCTTGGAAAATTTGATGAATCTGGACAAGCTCCCTCCAGCTGGAGCAAGGCTATATGTCTTTCCCATGAAGATTAAAGATGGCTCTGGAGCACCTACCAGAGTTATTGCAGAATTTGAACACCTAGATTCTACTGAAGTACCATTGATGATGCCATCCATGGCAAATGGTCTAATGGGAGTTTTGAAACTAGAGATGATTGTTTTGTGCTTGATGATGAGTTGCTTGATTTTACTACAAAACTGAAGTGATTTTGTTGATTGTGCAACACGACAACAGAACATTGTATTTAGAATTTTCATTATGATGGCAATATAAGTTCATGGTGAAGGTTTTGTATCTAAACTTGCTGTTTATATATCTACATTTACTTGTTGCTAAATCTGTTGTATCTATTTGTTGAACCTGTAAATTGAGTTTTGGTTAATAAGCCATATGTAATATTAAAACATATCAATTCAGAATATATTATTTCTTTTAGTTATTTTATTGCCCATGTTTTCTTCATCTTGATTTTTGAAATAATAATGTCTTACTAATGTTATTATCTGTGTTTTTTAAATCCTTAACTTCTGAAAGCTTTATAATCACACCTAGACAACGTACTTAGAAATGAAACAAAACTAGCCATAGATAAGCAAGAAAATAAAGATTCTGGAGTGTTTATGCCATTTTCAGCACTAGAAAAGTAATTTATGAAACAACTATCTTTCGCATGCATTTTAGTATTTCTACAGTTAAGTAGAGGGGACACGGTGGTGCAGTGGTAACACACTCGCCTCCCACCTCTGAAGTATAACTTGGATAGGAACTCTTAGGACACTGAAAAATAATATGCCAAGCAACTTCATGACTAAGACAAAAAAGTGAGTATAGGATACCTAGCAAACTAAATTAACTAATTGGGGCGACTCACCACAAAGTCCCTAGTCGGCTATAATGTAGTTTTCTTCCTGTGGGCGACTCACGGGCACCCTATTTGCCTAATTGAGCCTGAGCCTTAAAAATGCCCTCAAGAAAAAAGAACCGCAAAACAGATAAAAACACAAAAACAGAGCAAGGACCGTATATACATGGCATGAATGACACTAATACAATACAAGTGGACTAATAATCAAGCAATAATATGATGAGAGTAAATAAAACTGAAGGTTGAATGTATCTCCGACATCTCCGTGGTTCATACTAAAATCAGCTTCACATCAAAACACCTCATTTTGAAATGCTAGATAATTTGCCCAAGTGTTATGTTCCTTCAAGTTCTCTTTTGCATACCAAATTGACAGGTCCTCCAGACATTTTGCCAATTCCTTTAGTTAGTATGCACCAAATTTTTGGAACCCTCTTCCACTTTATTTAAAAATCAGTCCATAAATGACACCCTTGATTAAGCCTCTTACGACTCACCTCTTCAACTCAAGTTTCCCCACTTAGAATCTTCTTCAACGGTGCCACTGTAGAATTGCAAATGTACGATGGGTGTTGAAAAGACTTAGTTTAGCTGGAGCCAATATACAGGTGGATATTGTTTCAACCCGAGAATGTGGAAGAAATTTAAATAAAGGATCCAACTACAAGACCATACTTTGGTACAAACAGAGGTAGAATGTCCTTAGATATACACAGATACACTATTATATTAAAAGGCAGGATTTCCTGGTAGCAATTTGGACAGTTTTATACAGTTATAAAGATAGTTTGGTTCATAGAAACAGAGTTTCCTCATGGAAGTGCTGTGTCTTTGTGTCTGATGCAGTGACAGTCTGCTGTTGTCAAAGGTGGGCACTTTTTTCACCATTGGTATGAGAAGTGTGTGCTGAGTACCCACTTTGAGTGATACTTCGGGAGTTGATTTCAAAAGATTAAATATTTTCATAAAGTTATAACTTCAGTATATCAGTCATTTTGAAGTGCAATTTTGCTGTGCAATTTTTACTTCGATAAAGTAGTGGCTGTGGAAATTTGTATCATTCAACTCAATCAAAGAAGCCAACTTGTAAAGTAAATTGGCTTTGTAGAATGTAGGTGTTTCAATTTAGCGCTTATTATAGTACAGTTTCATAGACTACTGTTAAGTGCTAGATTAAGACAAAAGTTTAGCACATTAACTTTAATGATAAATATTTTCTTGATTGATTCATTTTGTTTGGATTAATTTATTTTCCATCTTAGATCTAAAATGCATTGGTTATTGTTTGATTATTATAATAGTTATTTGAAGAATTACATCGCTTTAATTACTTACACATGTATGTGTTTGCTTGTATGTTGGCAAACCTGTAACTGTTTGTTGTTTTGTTGGAGACAGTATGCAACTTGGCAGAGGCGAAGTCGCATATTAATATGGCAACAGTTGATGGATTGAGAAAGATCAAAGCAATTGATTATGGCAGGGCTTCTTTGACTATTGATCCAAGGGATGAATTAGGAAGAATCATGTCCATTGAAGACAGTAAGCCGGATATACCAAATAATATGAAGGAAAAGGCTTGTGAATGTGGGCTGGTGTTCTCTCCTTCAAAAGAATTAGTAAAGCGGGAGCAGGTGATGGTTCAGCTTTTAGTCTCATGAAATGTAAGGTGACATGGGAGAGCATAGGGCAAACATGAATAAGGTAAGATAAGACATCACAGGGCTATGTGGTTATGTTTTAGCAGGCACTGAGATAATAAAAGGCGAGATAGGTAAGCTACATAAGCAAAACAGCTCTGAAAGGAGAGATGAGGGAAGTGGAGAAAGATGGCAGTTATTGAAAGGCCCGAAATTTTAGAATTGAAGATAAGGTTGACCAGCAAGGTATGAAAATATCATAATTTTTACTGAGGTCAAAATTGAGATATTTGAGGCAGGTAGTTCTCTTACTTGGGTGAAAACCACAACAGTAGGGGATGAAAAGCAGAAAAAACGGTTTTAGCTGATGTTGAGAAAGAGGAATCAAACTGCAGGCTAGAGGACTCACAGGTTTCCACAATAAAATGGTATAAAAATTTGACGATTAAAACAAAACAGGCTGTGAAAGACAACAACAAAGGAGTGGCCAAGACGAAACATAATTATTGTATGGATTACCCTGTGCCGTTTGGGGATTTTGAAGGAAACAGTCCCAGCCCAATGTCTAGGACCAATGAATTCTTTACATTTTATGGTACCAGAAACTCCAACAGGACAAATGCTGTTGAACAAGAAGAAGATGAAATGGATAAACAGGTAGATTGAGGGAAGAGGCCACCAACCTTTAAGAATAAACCTACACACTTTCACAGGTATTCAACAAGTCAGAAAGAGGATGGGAAGAGGAAGAGGGAGAGTTGGGAGAGGTAGGTCAGTACATGACAATGAAAGGCAAAGAAAAAGACTTCTGGAAACCAGTGACAAGGTTTAACCCGAATAGCTGTAGTGATGGATCGATACCTTCTTCACAATCAGATTGCAAATCTGTTTTTGTGGAATTACCTGGGTCCAGAAGTAGTTAACACAGTAGAGGGAGCAAGCAATCATGGGGACTAAGGTGCAAATCCCTTAGATGTCCTTGTCTTGGGAGTATTTGTCTTTCTGGGTGTTTAGGCACTCGGGGGGGGGGGGGGTGTCAGTCCCTCTGACCACAACTTCAGTATAGAAGGCTGGTGACCAGTCTGGGGGTGTTTTCCGAGAAGGGGATTCTCATCACTTAGCAACTTGGGGTCAGTTTAAACCAGTTGGGGAAAATTTCAAAGCGGGAATTGCCCCATGAATGTTCATAAAATTTGGGGTTTACTTGTGAAAAGGAAAAATTTGTTAAATTTGATTGGTGGGGACGTTAAGCTTCTGCAATTTGGGTCCAGACTTGGTCATTGTGTAAGAACAGCCAGAACTGTAAACAGTGATTGTAAACTTTTGTGAAGTTAGATTATCATTAACATGTTTTATGACTTGATTTTAGTGCTTTTACAATAACCTGGTTTTAAACTAAACATTTTAATGACTGATTTATGACTTTTGAGTGATTAGATCGGCATTGTCTTACAAAGAGTCAATAGTAAACAATTGAACTGTGTGAGCCTGTGCTCTCAGGCTTGAAACCAGGAATGACCATGCGGAGCAGTGTGTTGTTCTGATGACCTTAAGCTTGTTTTACCAAACTCTGAGGGACGGTCTAACCTATGTTATTCTTGCAATTTAGCCTATGGCTGAGATTTGATTGATAATTTGCACATTGATTAACATTCAATGAATCAAGCATAACGTCGGTCACTCAACACACTTGTGTATTTTATCAGCTTTCGATCAGTTAGGACATAGACTATTAAAATATATAAGGGGTTGCCCAGTCAAAAAGTGAAGTGTAGCAAGTGTCTAAATAGACACCTCCCACCAACAGGGAAGAAATACAGAAATCTACAGCAAGATCAAGTTCCACTGGACCAGACTGAAGAAGAATCAGAACCCAGGGCTTTCTGTACACATCACCAAAGGGAGGCAGCTGCAGTGGACGTGCAGATCCTAGAACAATTACAGTCTGTCAACAGGCATCTAGACAGTAAGGAGGGCGAGGTGGCTGATATCAAGCGAAAATTTGCATCTGAAAAGATAAGTAGCCTTCTATGACATGCACATGCACATGTATATCGAGATAGTGACTCATCATCTGATGACTCTCTGGTCCAAAGTTTGAACCATTTAAAATCAGCCAAGGATATCTAGTGTCAAGTTGATAGTCGTTTACATGAACTTGAATGTAGTTTCTCTCCCAAAGGTAAAAACTGAAAAATAAAATAAAAAAGCAGTGGAAGTGTTGATGTGATAGTAAGCCAAAGAGTACCTTAGCCACATGCTACAGTGTTAGGTGGTACTTCCAGGCAACGTATATCTGATGACCAACTCACCTGGTGCCAATGGTTGCAAGGTTTTGCCAGGCATGTGTTAGAGGAGAAATCTCACAAAACTAGGGAAATCATGCTAAAGTACCTCTTAGTTTCAATGGAGGATGTCAATGATTTTAGTTGGCATGGGGCTAAGGTGGCACATGCCGTATTGATGTGTGACATGGAGAGGTGGGCTGTTACGTGAGATGATACTGCCCATATGGACAG
This sequence comes from Sabellastarte sp. h YS-2021, assembly GCA_964017235.1. Taxonomy (NCBI): domain Eukaryota; kingdom Metazoa; phylum Annelida; class Polychaeta; order Sabellida; family Sabellidae; genus Sabellastarte; species Sabellastarte sp. h YS-2021. The sequence continues at coordinate 120,383,590 of OZ024932.1, read as the reverse complement.
GCTAAGAAGGGGTCAAACTCAAAATTATGCTCAAAACTTCAGAAACTTTGGCGAAACTGCTGAGATGGGCAATAACTGGCCTTGGTTTTGTAAATTGTACCAATCAGGCTCATGTACTTTTGCAAAAGATCACGAAAGTAATGGGATCATGCTCAGAAACATATATGCTAATTGTTTGGAGAAAGGTAGGCAGTTGAATCATCCCAAAAAGATTTCTGTGGTCTAAAAAGCAATCAAAAAATGAGCAACCAGCTGCTCTGGGATCAAAAAACCTTTGAGCAGCTTTGTAAATTCCCAAGTTTATTATCAGTCGTATATGAATGAACATGTAGATAAATGTCATGTCAAAACTGAAACCAGGTTTGTGAATAACTCAAGGTTGAAACAGTCGAATATTCAATCATTAATAGCTATGTCAAAAGGTAAAGCTTTGGAGTTGTATACCAAATGTGTGAGACCTTCAGTTAACACTAGAACTAGCAGTAAAGTTTTTTTCCAAGATAGTTGCCACTGTGGTCCCATGGTAAAAAATGGATTATTTGTGTGACAGTCGTCTTTTCTCTTCTGTAGTTGCAGGCAGAGCCTCTGGCAAGGCTGGGGTTCAACACATTGCCACTGACAGTGGTGATATGACAGATGACACAGAACGTGGTCACATTGAAACACCAATATGCAGTGACAGAATTAAAAACATACAGATGAATCTGACAAGGTTGTTGACTTGTCATGTTGGCTGACAATGTGGATAAAAAATGAGGATTTTTAGCATAAATGGCCTTGAAGATAAGTATTTAAATACTATTCTTAACAGATCGAGTCATTCTGCTAATACCCTGGATTGTGATTCCCAATCTTATATGCAATGGAAGGCACAGAGTGATTTTGATTTTTGTTTCATACCAATGGATGAGTTTCAATTATCCGAATCACAAGAAATTTATGAATTGTTGCATTTCTGTCCTATGAAAGCACATCTCATTGTGAAAAAATATAAAAACCAAACTATTTAGGTGCTTGATTGAAAGTCGACTGTCAATTGAATCTGGATGCTTGGAGAAATGCATCTTTTTTATTATTGGGACAAACAACTTATTGACCTACTTTATTTTGGCTTTCCCTTAGATTTTTATAGGGATGCTCCCTTGAGATAGGGGGGTGTCAACCACAGGCCAGCCATAAATCACCCTGGTGACATTGAAGCTTATTTGTCTGAAAAACTTGCTCATAAAGCCATTGTTGGCCCATCCAAAGATTATGCTTGTCCAGGTGGGCATATGTCTCTATTTTAACTGGAAGAAAGCCCAAATTCTGATAACAGAAGAGTTTTCGTAAATGTCAGCTGGCCCTCAGGTCTCGCAGTAAATGGGGGAATTGACAAAAATTCATATTTGGGCACTGATTTTTGACTTCATCTTCAAACTATTGGCCATATCACTTGCCACCTCAATAAGAAGAAGGAAAGGAAGAAAGGAAGGAAGGAAGGAAAGAAAAGGGAAGGGAAGGGAAAGGAAGGAAAGGAAAGGAAAGGAAGGAAAGAAAGGAAGGAAAGAAAGGAAAGAAGGAAAGAAAGAAGTTATTGGTTATATTGGTATTATAATGGTGTACATCACTAGCATTTTTAAACGTGGATTTTATTTTCATTGGTACCTATTGATAGCTAATCTTATACATCATGACAGCATGGCTAAATCTGTAAATTTCAGAATGTTTAGTTTCTTAAACAAAGGTAGTGATGGCCATATCAGAGCATTTAGGCACATTAAGATGGATCCTCTGGATTATGATCTCCTTGGTCTGTTGTGGCTTGACGTTTACGTCGATACATGCATTCTGTTTGGGAGGAAACATGGTTCCCAAATTTTTCAGCATTGCAGCGACGCTGTACACTTTATAATGCGTAAAATGGGTCATAAAATCATTGGGTACATTGATGACTACATCAGGTTTGGCATCCCGTCTGATGCAAGGATGTCATTTGACTGCTTGTATGGGCTATTGCAAGAACTAGGTGTCACAATCAGCAGTAAAATGCACAGTGGTCACGGGCCTTGGTATAGAAGTCAACACTAAAAAAGGTTCTTTGAGTATTACCACTGAAAAAATGGTTAAAATATTAGAAGTGTTACAAACATGGGAAAGCAAAAAAAAATTCTACTAAAAGGCAACTACAATCTTTGTTGGGACACCTTTTATACATTCATCAGTGTGTAAAGCCCGCCAGATACTTACTACTGTCTACTTGTCTAGATGGACAAAATATTCAGGAGCTTAATTCCTTAGTGTCAAATTTTATGTGGATGCAAACTTCATTGTCCCTGTTAGAATTAAATTGTGATATTTGATACTAATGGCATGATACTATACTTTGTTTTAAGTCATTCAAGGCTGGAGAACCTTATAGCTCAGGCCATGACAAGACTGTACTCTGCATTCAGGCCTTCAACTCAAGCAGCTCACATGTCTATGTTTAGGATGTTCATTGGTTTCTGTGTGTATATGAAAGTAGCTATGGCGGATGTGCATGTAGGTGTTTTGCTAACTTTCTTCGAGTGTTTACATGTTAACAAAGGTTCTGTAAACATGCAAAATACAAAATGCAACATTAGTACTGAGGATCTGTATGCTATGATAGCCTGTAGTGACTCTTTGTATATGGTTTCTTCTTGCATTTTTGTTTTTAGACTGTCAAATTTGTGTCCTCATTCTTTTAATGCGTATGATTCCACGAGGCATTTGTCAGGAGGTGATGTTTTTTGGGATGATCATTCTTTTAAAATTTTAGTAAAATGGTCAAAGACATTGCAATCTCGGGATAAGATCAAAACCATTACTCTTCCCTCCCTGGGCAGAGCAGCCATCTGTCCTTTCGGGATACATTTTCACAAGTAAATACTGATCTTAGGTGTTTTACAGAGATAAAACATTGTTTAAACACCGGCGAAGAACCTCAGGCATAAAAGGCTTTACGCAGAGCTCTTATTGGATTTGAAAAGGAGAAGGCAGATAACATGAGACTGATGTTAGTAACTAGTGTGATTATGGAGGCACTATGATTGGGCATCTGCTACAGTGATTGTTAGAAAGAACAGCAGAAGTGTAAGGAACTGCGTGGACTATACATCATTAAATGGTGAAAATGTCCAAAACTTATTTGTATTTCCTTCTATATCCCAGTGTCTGGGTCTGGCAACATACAATATTTAAATTTGGATATGAGAAGCAGCTATTGGCAGATTGAAGTGGATCCAAAAGACAGACATAAAAGTGTATTCATAACCATTTGGGTTGTTTGTGCATAGAAAGATGACACTTGGTTTGTATAATGCACCGGCAACATTTTAAAGGGAATTACAGTTTGTTTTGTGTGGTCTCACTTGGGATAAACTCCTGTCATATTTGGATGAAGTAATTATCATTGGCAGGGATTTTGAAGATCACATGATCAACTTGGAGATGAACCTTGTCAGGAGTTGGAAATATAACCTGAAATGTAAGCCGAATTGTTGTTTATTCCAAACAAAAAACATTGTTCTTAGGCAGGATTGTCAGAGAAGACGGAATGGCAGTTAATCTGGAAAATGTTCAAAAGGAAAGAAATTGGCCCATTCCTAAATCTGTGAAAGATGTGCAGAGGCTTTTAGGCTTTTTAAATTTTCATAGGAAGCATATGCAGGATTAGGCTAGTGCAACACCGATTTCTGGGTCAAAAGTTTTATTGGGGTGAGAATGAGCAATTTAACACATATTCTTCTCAGTGCCCCTACAGTTGAGTACGATTTGACACAGAATAAGAAGCACAGATGGGATAAAAAATTTGTAATTATTATTTTCTACTTGTATGTACAATACTACAGGCATCTTTAAGGTCACCTTAAGTGAGTTGAAACAGTTCAAATGTAAGGCCCCCTTAAATTAAGTTAAGGTTAAGTAACTTTACAATTACTGTTACATATTAAGAAAGAATCAATTATAGTCCATGTTACATAACATTAGGGTGGCCTTAAACCAAAAAGAGGTTAACCCTACTTGTTGCCAAATATTAAGGTGACCTTTAAACATGACTTTAAGTTAAAATGACCGAGAAAAATATATATTTGAGGTAGATGCCCAACCTCCACCAAGCCCCAACTAGGAGGTAGCTGTAGGACGGGTAGATAACAACCTTTTGAAGGAGTTTGCTACTTCTTGAGAGGCATTATGATCCCGTATAATGTATCTCCACACACAGTCAGACGTCCAGGTGCCATGACTTTGTATCCCTCGTAGTGAGGTATTTGAATTAAAGGCCAATGTTGTACCTGAACGCCTGAATCTCCCAAGCTTGAAATTTTTAAAACTCTAATAGAATCTCTACTTTGTATGGTTTTTGTCCATTTAATTAAACGGTGGATCCCAGGGGGGAGAAGGGGGGTGTGGCCAAAGAAAATGTCACCTCTTGTGAGTTGTTCTAGAGGTGAAAAAGCTTGTATGGAGTGTGGTACCAGGTTGGAGATTCTCAAAAATGAAAAAAATGCAGTTAGGTATAAAGCCTTGAAAATTTGCCCCATCCACATTGTGTCGCATATTGCTGTGATTGCCTGTAGCAAGGGAATATCTATAATTTTCTTTAATACGGGGGCATACGGTTTGTTGAGAGTTAGTGAGCGTTGAAAATATGAAATTCTTGGGTCCTGGAATGCTGTAGTGGACAGTCCATACAAGGACAGATTAGCTTTAATCACAGATATATAGTTTGCAATAGTGTGTGAAACTGCGTTTTCTGTCAAAAATTCCAAGAAAGGGAGAGCCACTACTGGTGTTACGTCTTTTAACTGCATTTTAATAAAGCAACAGTAAGCTATAAAAAGTCAAAATTTTCTGAGGTACGAGGCCTGAGTAGCTGGTCTGAAGGCCTGATGTGCTCTATGTGCTGCTTTATGTGCCAGACACTTGACTGTTTTTGGAAGACCTGAATTTATATAGACCAATCTAAGTTAAGAATGTCAGTGGATAATGTCAACCACAATGGATTTTCAATAAATTCTTGTAATTTTTCATTAGGGTTCGTGGTTATACTCCATCTTGATAGTAAGTCGGCTACCTTGTTGTCCGAGCCCAGAATGTGAATAACTTGTAGTTCAATGTCTTCAACAGCTAGGAGCATATTAATATTTCTAGCCATAGTGTCTTTCCTGAATTCAATACCAACACCACTGCTTGGTTATCACATTTTAGTAATATTTTCTTACTTGCCCACTGTTTTGCCCATACCCTTAGGGCTACCAAAATATTGAGCATCTCTAAGTGGACTATGGAGTAGTTTTCATAATTTTTTGGAATTTTTATGGCATAAACCTGGTTTATGCAAATGGCACCCAGGCCTACAAGACATGCATCCAATTCTATGGTCATTTGAACAGGGGAATTATTAAAGAAAGCTGTGCCATTGAATTGTGGCAAAAATTTTCTGAACCAATTTAGGTCTCTGTGAAAATTTTGTTCTAAGTTAACTCTTTCGGCGCGATTGGCGACTTTCGTCGACATATATTGAAAGCGCGACGTTAACGTAACTTTTGAGCAGATCGTCTTTTATGACAGGCTTTGCTGGTGAATAGCGAATGAGAAAACAGGATTTTTTTCATTGGCTGAGCCCTTGACCAATGAAATACCAGTAGGAAGTAATATATTTTCTTTGATTTCTCATTGGCCGACTGCTATCCAATAGAGTTTGAGTATTCATTGATTGAGAGGCTCTCCACTAGATATACGCAATGATGTATGTTATTATGTATAAGTTCATTTCGCTGTCTTGGAACACTAAATTCCTTGCTTCTTTTGCAGAATAATGTCTTTTAGGCCTTTTAAATCACTTTGTGATGCCAAGAAATATATTTACAGCTTATTTACACAAAGAAATGAAGCATTCCTCACATCATTATTACAGGAAATAATTTCATACGTCACGGCGAATATTGTCGACTTTCGCGCTTCATAGAAGAGTCGACAGAAGGCGACTGCCGCGTTTTATACGCATTTTACTACGTGAAACTCGCGGCGAAAGAGTTAATTTCACTTCTGCCAAAATGAGCTCTAAGTGTATCTAGCATCCTATTTAAGAAGAATCTAGAGCTTTTAACGCATTTCAAAATGTACAGAAGTGAACCTAACAGAGATTGGAGCTCCTTTTTAGTACATGTAACTTTATGTCGCCAAACCTTGCAAATTTCTTTAGCTTATCTTCTGGGACTGATACTGTGAAATTTTCGGTGTCAAACTTGACGCCTAGACAAATGGCTTTGGTACATGGCTTGACCAATTTCTTAATGCTAATATCGAAAACTAAGCCTTGGAGTAGTTGAAATAGTGTATTATAGGATGGAGTTGCTGTGGTTACCGTGCCAAAACCTATGACGTCATAAATATAATTTATTACGTCATAGCCCTTATTTTTCATTATGAACCTGACGGCATCGCTGAGTCTAGTAAAAATTCCGGATCCGTGCCTGTATCCGAAAGGCAGACCCGTATCAAAGGAGTAGTTTTCATGTCTTAAACCTAGCAGAAAATAGTCCCTGGGGTCAATTTTTACATGCTTAAAAGCCCTACTTATATCAATCTTATATATATGGGAACCCCTGCCAAACTTCTGAACTTTGTTGGTGATGTGATCAATTGAGGGGAGTGTCAGTATAAAATCAGTTACAAGGTAAGAATCCTTACTAATTTTTGAATTTACTGCAAAGCCATGCGGATAACTCTAATCCATGATAACTCTTCTGTGGTCACCTCCTGGCTTCTCCCTAGTCATAAATGGGGAGGTATAAAAGTTGGTTAAAGGTGGTTCACTGAAAGGTCCAGCAATGGCCCCAAATTCAATTTCTTCTTTTATATATTGATCAACACCTTGAGGAAACATTAGAGCTGATTTATGATTTTCCGTATTTTTTCCCAATTTTGAAGTTCTATCGAAATCAAGTGGAAATCCATATCTAATCAGATATAGCAATTGCTTGTCCCAATAAACATCTAAAAATCTTTCCCAAATATCTGGGTTTAATTGGGATTTGACCTGTATTTGGCTGGACATAAAATTAAAAGTATTTTCTTTTCGTGTTGTGTCATATAATTTTATTGGGTCTGAAATTTTGTGGAAATCAGTTTGTGGTAACAGAAGGAGACCCAATGGAATGTAGATAAAGTTATCTGGATTCTGTTCGGCCCATTTTTGAAATGTCAGATCCGAATTTGCTAATTGAATCTTGACCTGCAATGCCAATTCATATTTGTCTTGTGGCCAATTTACTTTCGAGCCAATTTCCAAGTTTTTTGACATTTGCCCTGCTCTCTATTTGGTATGTTACTCTGTACTACTCTTGTATTAATATCAGCTGACATACACTGTCATTGGAAACCTTTGTGCACTCAGTACTTTGCTTGTGTACTGGGGACCTCACATGAAATTTTTGTTTACAATTTTTGCCAAACTTGCAACTTTCTTCCTCAATCGGATCTATCAGATCCGAGGGATAAATGGATTCAAATCTGTTCTGAAGTGGAAGCTGAAATTCAGAACTGTGAGTGCTGATAGTGTTGGATTTATATCTGGATGTTTTTTGCTTCCTATCACTGGAGTTGTGACGTATTTCCTTCTTTTGAGTTGGGAAGGTAAGTTGTCTCATATTTTTAGCCCTACATGCCTTTAATTTGACTGCTAGACTATTTGTAGTATTACTGCTGACCTGTTGTGCCTTGACCTTAGCTGTGGCCAGATTCGAACCCACGACCTGTGAATAAGATTTTCCAATGAATCTGGCCCAGTCGGCCTTCCAGTTACTACTAGTACCATTGTACAAGTTACTGTTACATACAACTCTGCTAGTACAATATATATATTTTAGGTACATAACAACTGCTTACACTATCACTACCACTGTGCACTGCCTGTTGGCAGTGTTTCACTCATTTTTTGAATTCCTGGAGGATACTTTACAATCTTTTGACATATGTTTATTTTCCCTCCCCATACTAAAGCAGGTTGCACAAACATGTTTATACAAAGTTCCCCCTGTCTTGTGGTCCCTTTGATTATGACATAATCCCCTTTGATAGAAACGACATGCCATGGTTGGTTTTGAATCTGATTTGGTTGATTTTGAATTTTGAACCCCATTATTTTGAGTAACCCCCCTTTGCGCCCTTTGAATCCTATCAATCTTTTGGGTTTCACTCCAATCAACTTTCCCATCCTCCATTCTGCACAAAAGCACAGCATGAGAGGCTTTGGCTGATTGCCATCCAAAATCATTGGCATCCTCCATAATTCCGTTAAATATTCAAGCATTGAATTTTTAATTTCTAGGTTTTGCACTTCCCTAGCAATTGTCGCAAATCCAGCTACCCATTGGCACCAATTTAATGAATCATAGGACATTCTACCTTTATTGTTACCCCCCAACACAAAATTCTGAGGCCAGGGAACTTGTCTTTTTACCCAGACAATTTCGTTCCCTCCCCTCTGGGACTTAGACTTGCCTGATTCGTTTAGGTCAACCAGTTGTCTGATTCGCTTGTCTACCTCAGTTTGAATTTGTTGACTTCCTTGCAGGGTGGCCAGTGTTGGAATGACCACTTGATCCAGCTGTGATGTGCTGTAACTCTCTGCCAGGGCTGGTGTAGTAGTCCCACCTTTAGCTGCTGCTGTGGGCTGTTGCACTAACATGCTGACATCTTTGGCTTCTCTGCTGGCCATCTTTTCCTCCATCGTGGACATTCGGCCACCTAGGCTTTTCAATTTGGCTAGAATTTGCAAGTTAAGAGCACTTGAATCATTGGTACTTGGTGTTTCAATGTCATTGGCAGGTAAGTCACTAACTTCATTATTACTGTCACTAAAAGTACATTTGCTGTTAATTGGCCATTTATGAATATTGCCACATCTTTTGCAAAGAAATTCCTTGGCTGGAGCCATTGTCACTGTTTATGTTGATTATAAATCACTAAATCACTGATATTATTATTGTTGGTTATTATTATAAACCAGTTATTGTCACTGTTTCTGAAATGAATACATACAGCACTCCGTGCTTTGAGTATTGCAAGTCTACCAGGCGGATGAGTTCAAATAATAAATCAATTCTTATGATCAGAGTAGACCTGCAGCATAGCGTTCCATATTAAAATATAACTAAAATATGTACTAAAATATGTAAAATAACATTAAAATGACACATATAAAAATGAAAATGAACTCATCCCTCTTCCATGGCTCCAGCAACCCAGAGCAAGACTTGCAATAATCAAGCACTAATCCTCCTGGATTCTGTGCCAAAAAACTGTAGATCTGTTGAAGAGAAGTCACACACTGGACGCCAACATCACAACCAAAGAAAATCCAACATTGAGGGCTAATAAACTAAAGTTCAACATTACTAAAAACCTTCACATAAAATGGCGTCTTGCCCCTTTGACTTTCCAATGTTGAATGAAGTATAAATGAATTTGGCACCAATATTAATACACCAATACCCAATCGAACATATTGATACACAAGAACAATTTTCACTCGGAGCACTGAATAAGGTGGATCTTGGGGCTCCACCCGCTAGAATCAGAAGAAACAGAGTAGGTATTGTGTTACAAGGAAGGAGTTTTATCAGTCATAGTGAACTGACCAAAACTTATTTTTTCTGTCTGTTAGTTGTTAGTGGTAGGAAAGACAAGGGCTATGCCTTATCATCGTAGCTCCAATTCTCAGGTTGAGAGGAAAAATGATTCAATACTGCAGTTGATTCGATGTTTTCTTCGGGGTAATCAGTGAGACCAGCATCTACAGCAGTTGGCTGGGGCAATTTGGTCCACTGTGAAGAGGCAGACAGGTTTTACACCAATTCTGATAATGTTATGTTACCAGTTCATTTGGTGATAGACTAGTTTGAATCACACCAGTCTACTCTTGCATGTTATATGACGAGAATGAAGTCAGTGTTGCCAAATGTACATACCCTTAGCACAGGATAAATTGGAGTAATCCAACAATGGCAGAATTGTTCCTATGATTTCAATCTGAAAATTAACACCAATGATCCGGATGATATAGTTTATTAGCTGGGTCAAGCATGGAAAGGCCCATTACTCATTTTGGAAGTGTTTTGTTTAAAGTGGTGTAATATTCTCATGAATATCAGTTCTGTTGACACCTGCACTTCTGGGGATTCCCCTTCAGTTTAGCTGGTTAAATAGGTAGGCTTGGTTTTATTTCTTTTGGGATCAATTCTCACCAGAGACAATCAAAATTTACTTCAAAGTCCATGGTAGGATGCTTCAAGGTCTCCATCATAGCCAAGTGAGCCAAAGTGTAGTAACATATTTATGTAAGACCAAGGGACAGATTTTCTTGAGGGGGTGGTATGTTATATCTTGATGTATATCAGTGCTGTTAACACCTGGGCTTCTGGGAATGGCCCTTTAGCTCACCTGGTGAAAGAGCTAGACTTGCGTCTATGTGTGTAATCCAAAGGCATTGGGATCGATTCCCAGCAGAGACAATCAATGATTCCTTGATATTAAAGTGATCAATCAGAAGGAGTTTGTCATTCATCATGACAGATGAAAATAATGTTGAGACAGAAATATTCCATTGTGGTTGAGGCTCAGATGCAACCAGGTTTTGAACGGTAGAATTGATGAATATTGTCCTCCTGATATTGTTTTTGAAGATATGAATCTTGACTGTTTGTATTTTTCAAACACAGCAAAGAGTATCCAACACTCAACTATCGCCAGAAAACACATTCCATCACAAAATGACCCCAACAGCACTCTTACTCAACCACTCCAAGAATCATCACAAACATCAGAAAAGCCATCACAAACCACTCTAGCAAGAAGGCAAATCTAGATATTTTCCTATCTGCCTGGGTATAATACTTAAAATTCAGGTGAGTTTCTCATGTTTGGCTTGGTTTTCTTTTGTTTTACCAACTCATTCTTTCACTATCTACGAGTCAAACGTAAAGAACTTTTGTTTAATTTCTTCTTGATTTGAGAAGTAAAGACACAGAAGTGGTTTTGTGTGGTCTAAGAATCAGGATGAGCCTAGAATTGATAGATATACTGGACAGTTAGTTGGATAGACCGTTGATATCCAATGTCTTTATGATGAGATAGGAGTCATGAAGGCTGAGACGGTCATGAGTAAAAGTGGTATGTTCAGGGCTATGATTATGTTCTGAGTTTATGAGATAGAAGTCCTCACCTGAAGGTCACCTGAACAGTTATCTTGTACTAGTTAGGCTGGTCAGCAGAGTATTATCAAGACAGGAACAGAATTGATCCTAGAAGAAAATGTTTCATGAGGAATTACTAGATGCTTGCGACCCATCTTAGGAGGCAGGTGTAAGACTTCACTTTCCATCATGCTCTGTTCTGAAGAATGAGATATCGTTTGCAGAGAGAATGTCACAGTTTAACAAGGTTTTATTGGCTATTGTGGGGATTGTAGGTTGTGACAATGTGTTCAATTTCTGGAAAATGTGAGCTTTTGGCATTGGTACTCTAAAGGGGATCATTATACTTTGACTGAAGATCTAGAGCTTATGAGACTTTGTTAAGTGGGTGACAGGAAAGATTATGATAAGTACACCATCTCTGAATCCACTGAACACCATTGAGCGGCTCACTCATTGAAGGGTGTTGGGCATCATAATCGGTCAAGTGGGAGGAGGTCAGAGGATGGACTACTTGTATATGAAAAACCTATAGAGTTTGTGGTCGAAGTCGGCGAGAAAGTTATTATGGCAGTCCGTGTATCAGGTACAGGTCAAAGATCATATGTCATGTGTATTATATAAAATGGTAGATTAATAGATTGGAAATCTTTATTTACATGTTAGTATTTTAAACAACTAAGATTTTAAAATGAAGCATGAATTTTAAAATATTAACCCATACGTTACCATATAATCTGGTTTACAACAAGCAAAATCTACCATCCTGGTTATGTTACTTATATACACTGATGCATTCTCTACAGAATTATTACAAGTCAAATACCATAAAGGTCACAACAATGTCATCTTTTACAATTGTCATATCAGTAGGTGAAACACAGGGTCAGCCTGGGTCACCTTATAAAGTTTCTACAGAAACTCAAAAATTAAGCCTTAATTCTACAATCCACAGACCTATATCTATCCCAAGCAGGAGAACTCCCTTAGGCAAGACCAACCTAAGGGGTCCCAGTCAGTGGACGAAATCCGAAAAGTTTCTTCTGAAACACGAAAATAAGTCTCAATGTACATCCCCAAGGCCTACATCAATCCCAGTGGACACCTCCCTTTGGTGAAACAAGGTCAAAGGGGTCCCATCCAAGGGTAAAACATGATCAGATAATCTGGTCAGTCAGATCAACACCTGTGCGATCAAAACAGGTCCAAATGGCCAGAAGTCAAAAGCCAATCAAAGATTGGATCCCTTCATACTCCCTGCCCCAGTAGGGATACCTGGAACAGGGGTGTGCTTCTGTACTAGCGGTGGGATGGAGGGACAAATTTTCATGCATTCATCTTGGCTTCAAGTTCAAATATGAAGATGTTCAATGGCAAAGGGCACGCCAATGAAGCATGGAGAGCCCTGATTGGTTATAGAGAATTCCAGATGAAATTAAGGTAGAGGGTAATAAACTGAAAGCTTAAGGTCAGACACAAACTGCCATAGTAGGCTCTACATAGCCGTACTATCAACAGTTTGTGTGTCAGATACAGGTCAAAGGTCATATGTCATGTGTATCATATAAAATGCTAGATCAATAGATTGGACAATCTTTATTTACATGTTAGTATTTTAAACAACTAAGATTTTAAAATGAAGCATGAATTTTAAAATATTAACCCAAACCCAAGCTAGAAATATGTAGGGATAGCCGAGGTAAAGGTCAAGGGAATAGTAGAGAGAGATTGAGGAGAATTCTGGAGGTACAGCCAAACCGCTGAACTCCGCCATAAGCCATGAGCCATAATATCCTGTTAAGATGCATTGTGATGAAAAGCAAACGTTGCACCAGATCTTCTAAAGGTATGGAACCCATGGCCACTGTGAGGAATGTCTAGTAAAGTTAAGACCTTTCTAAGTGCATCTCTAACATGGGTATCAATGACCTGTGTAAATGTGGGAAAATTATTGTAGAGGAGCAGTTGAAGGTAGTTTCCTAGAAGCAAGTAATACAGAAAGAGCTCTGACTGGACAGAGATACACATTTCCAGTTTAGGAAGTTGGACCAAATGATCAGAACGATTGTCTTGCAGAGTCTTAGTCCACTTCACCAGTAGATGAGCCCCAGGGTAGTGGAAAATCAGGTCCTGTCTAAGAAAATGCCTAGTAGGATCAAAAGCTTTAACACTATGGGGAGCTATGTTTGAGATGCGCAAAAATGCATAAAATGCAGTTAGAAATATGGCCCTAAACAATGGAGGATCTGCTAAACCATCACATGCCTTTGATATGTGATACTGTGTCAAAGATGCCCCTAAGTGTTGGCCTAAAAGTTGAATTAATGGATATGCTTCTGAGGTAATGACCTGTTGAAATGTGTGAGAGACATCCAGCTGAAATATTATAAGTTCTGGCCATCGAAGCCAAGGAGGAAACATAATTCTTTATCACCTGTGGTGATAAGTGATTCTGATACAAATATTCTAAAAACACAAGGATATTGTGAAGTAAAAATTCCACTGGCAACTTCATAAACAACAGAAATGCTAAAAATGTTCTGAAATGTAGCTGATGGGCTCTGTTGATTGAAGGTCTCAAGGCCGAAGAAACTCTGGTTCAAGCTGACTCCAAAGGGGAGGAAGAAGATGAAGTTCCACCTGAAATCATAAGGTCAAATTAAGGTTAAATTTTTGGATGTCAATATTTTCCTATATATACTCTTGTTTCAGTAAAAACATAATAGCCTTATTTACCCCTTCATTTGAATACAACCAAGATAAAAGGTCAGCCAACACATTTTTCTTACCTTCAATATGCTCAATGACTATTTCCTTTGACGCTGAGATCAGCAAAATATTGCGAATGCAAGCCGCCAAAATTTGTCTTTTGTTTTAGAGGATTTGACCACCTGAACAACAGCCAAATTGTCACAAAAAATCTTTATTTTTTTATGTTGCCAATATGAACCCCAAGTTCGTAAAGCCAAAACAATGTTAAGCATCTCTAAGTGAACAATCTTAAGGTGAAAACCTGGAATAGCAAATATGGGTGTGCTATACACTCTATCATTCCATATGGCTCCTAAACCAGTCAAAGATGCATCCAGATATACATAATTTTCACTCAAAACCTCAGTCTTATTGAAATATGTAATCCCATTGAACATGGGTAAAAATTCTAAAAACCATACTAAATCCTGAAAAAATTCTTGAGTCAACTTAATCCGCTTCTTATGTGCATTTTCTCTAAAAATGACCAGCATTCGATTGATAAAGATCCTAGCAGGGATCACACATTTGTGAATATATATGAGCTTGCCTAATAGTGATTGAAAAGCCTTCTTGGTGAGATATTTCTTGCCAGCTACATGGAGACATCCCTCATGTATAGTCAAAAGTTTCTCCTGGTCTATGCTAAGAGTATTGGTTTCTATGTTTATCGAAATGCCTAAGCAAGTCAAAATTTTTGATGGAGGAGTTCTCTTCTCCATATTCATTGGCAATCCTAACTCAATAAAGAGATCAGATAATGTATTATAAAATTTTTGAGCCATATGACGCTCAGCCACCACCAAAAATCATCCACATATGATAATACCTTACAACCCTCTTGAGCCATAATATAAGATATTGCATCGGCCACTAATTGAAAGCTGGCCATCCCATGTTTCCAGCCGAACACAACCGCTGAACTAAGGTAGTATTGACCTCTCCAGGTCATTCCAAGCTTCATAACATCCACAGGATCAACCCTAAGATTACGAAATGCCCTGGCAACATCAATCTTAAGCATCATGGGGTCGTGTAGATTTGAAATTTCTTTAACAATATCATCAGTGGAAATGATTTAAGTGTGAAAGGCCTGTGATCAAATCTGAATCTGTCTACAAACTCATTAACAGAACTCCCATATGGATGTGAAAGGTTTACAATAACCCTTCTTTTGACCACATCTGGCCTGGTCAAGAGAGGAGAACAATGAAACATATCAGAATGAATTTCAGTAACAGGACCTAGAATAGTTCTCTGGTCAAGTTCTTTCTTGAAATATTCATCAACCGCTTGACTGAACTGAGTAGCTGAATGATGGTTAGTCACAGAAGTTACATTAAGTGCCTCATAGTCCAATATGGACATAGGAAAACCAAATTTAAGGTACTCAATTAAAAGTGGGTCAATATAATCCTTTAAGTATGCTTCCCAAGCTTTAATATTCAAACCTGAAACTAAAGGAATTCTTGCTTTCTGATAATTAGGGACTTCGGTCGACCTTATTATACTAGCAATTTTAATACACTGCTCCACAGTGGTTATCTCAGCAGGTGCCCTATCAGGACCAACAAATTGGAATTCTGAAATAACATGGTTGATTAAACCTTTTGCTTTATCTGGAAACATAGGATCACTTACTGGATCCTTTCCAAATTCTGAAGTGTCACATAAATTTTTGAGTATACTAGGAACAACGCCGTTGACATATACGTCATGACACTCAGATCTGAAGTCACACACAAGTGGTGTCTGTTCCCACAGTGATGCATGTGACCTCATATCATCAATTGCCTTTTCTTGCTGCAATATCATGTTATCAATTATCTTAGTCATATACTGATCATACGTCATGTTAACACAATTCATGTACAATTTATCTTCCCTAAAATTGTCAAAGACCACTCTAGCCGGTGCTTTTTCTTGATTCGTGATCTTTTCAACATTAATATAGTTATCAAACGAGACATAATATACAAGAAAATACAACTGTCAAATAACCAGGAAGAGGACCACTATGGGTATACAAAGACATATTCCCATCCATCCTACTTAATAATAATGAATAAACCCGCTATCCTGAAAAGTACTATCACAATGTAAGTACACCAGCCAAGATTAATTTGTTAACGTGACCCAATAATGATATAAAGTCACATCTTACACAATCATATGCTCTACCATTATCTATGTTTTGATTACACACACTAGTAATGTTATTTACACAATTCCCAGATAGTCCTCTTCCCCACATAATGAAATCACGATATTGACTGTCAATATTATTAGCTAATGTCAATGAATCATATGCATTAGTGACACATTTGTTTACACAAGTGTTAATGACAGATTGACCTTCAGCAACTTGGCTACTATACACCTCTTTAAAATTACAGTGCATTAAACCATCGGTCACACTTCCCCTCTCTTGATCTTTACACTGATTAAACACAGTCCAACTGTCTTCAGGTGATCGTTTCCCATCCTATTTATCAGTTTTCTCCAATGTTCTGACCTTGAAATGACATTTGACCTCAGGGTGGACCAAATAACGCCCCTGACGACTACAGAAAGCACAAAAATGTTTGTAATTACTGTGATGTAAGTCATGAGAACAAGTTCCCTCATTGAAAAATTTGCATGTTTTCTTCTGATGAAGTTGCTGTGACGCACTAAGTAGCCCAAGCACTCCTGACTGCTTGCCATGGCAAAGATGTCGCATCCTTAAGTGCTAGTATGACTTGCAATAAAGCTTGTTTTGAAACAGTCACATCCTTCATCTGATAGATATTTGATAGTTGCCCGACAGCCCATTGCGTTAATGACAGGTCATCATATACTATATGGGAGGTCTGGATCAAATATGTTGTATTATAATGCCCTGAGCATTGTAATGTTGACGCCTTACCTTGCATTGCATCCATCCTGGCCTGGCCATCATATGTCGCCATGATCCGTGACACAGCTTGTGATAAAGTTGCGTTCTGTTGCAATGCCTCCAGGCTGGGTACAATGGAGTCATGATGCAGATTCTGTTCACTTAATCTCGAGGGGTTTGACGCCAATGAGTGGGAAATCTCATGGTTGCTGTCAGCAGCTATGTGTTCCACTCTCTCCAACAGTGGGTTCTGTCCAGATCTGTGACATTCATTTACAGACCCTGATGTTTGTGGTATCAGCGACGCTGTTGCAATTGCTATGTTTGGGTTAGTGTTAAGCCGTGCCTGAAGTTTCACCACTAAAGGTGTCGAACTGGCCAATTGCTGACACTCTAACACATCTATGCGATTAACAATGTCTTTGTTAGATTTGCTCATTTCTTGTAATAACGCAAGAATGGTGTCATTTGTGTCCTTAGATGCAGTGGAAGGCATGACAGTGTCTTTGACGGTTTCAGCTGTACTTACAGGGTGTTGTCAATAAGAGCCATTATGTGCTGTGACCTTTGTCCTCGTCTTTCTCACTGATGTTTTTGCCCTTGCTGAGGCCGTCACTTTCTTTCTTCCATTAGTTACAGGAGTCTTCTTGTTGAGTGACAATATTATATCCAGTAAAACATGAACATAAAATCATAAAATTCACTAAAATCACAACTAAAATCAATGTAAAAACTAAAAACCCTAAATATTCTCATCCACAAATTTCCATGCATTCACCTTGGCTTCAAGTTCAAATATAAAGGAGTTCAATGGCAATGGGCGCGCCAATGAAGCATGAAGAGCCCTGATTGGTTATAGAGAATCACAGATGAAATTAAGGTAGAGGGTAATAAACTGAAAGCTTAAGGTCAGACATAAACTGCCATAGTAGGCTCCTACATAGCCGTACTATCAAATGTACACATCTGTTGGTTGTACAGATAAAGCAAGAGTGAAATCCACTCCCAAGGGGTATGTTTCAAAGGGGAGAAAGTTTGATGAGAGCCCTAAGGAGGGAAGTGAAATGGAGCAGACTGGGGTGATTTCTACTCCTAAAAAGGCTGTTGTGAGAAAACTGAAAGTGGGAAACTGATTTTACCAAACTGGAATGAAATAAACTTTACTATTATTATGTAAAACATTTAAAAGTCCATTGCCAGAGTAGTCGTTAACATATTCTAGTTAGTCTCCATTCAGATTAATAATCAGCTAAATGTTAGTCTCTTCTTTGTATTTGTGCCATAATCCATGGCAAAGGCCTCCTGTTTCACAGTTTGTCCCACATTGATAGCAAATTTGTGATAAGCTGTGGACTTAGTGTGTTATAATATTCTCCCAAATAACATACACTGTCAGTACCTTTACATCTTTATTTCACAGAATTTAAACCCTTTTTTCCCAGACAGTCACATGTTACTAAACGCCAGTTCCTCATGAATATTCATGACTCTATAGAGTTATTCAGTAAGTTTACAAGATTTTAACCTACATCTCTGACAGGTACGTTACCCACTAAATGGTTATAAAAGCCTAACGACCAACCCTCTGTATACTGAGTTCAAATTTGGGGCTTTACATCCCATTTAAAAGCCAGGGTCATATTGGGACAGGTCCTCAGCATAGCCACTTGTGGGACTCGAACCCACAGATGTGACAGCCTGTGATTAGATTCCAAGCTTCTTAACCACTAGGCCACTGAGGACCTTCCACAGACTGAGCAGATGTGCTTTCTACGAATGCAGCATCACCACAATCCAATTAGAGGGGACTCAAAAATAGAAGTATTTTGAGAACATATTTGGCTTTTATTTTTATTTATAACATTTATTATTAAAACCATGTTAAAACATTAAATTTTATACAACAGTAACCACTACAGTAATAGTACTACTCTATTAGATACTTTATACAATATTTCCAATAAATTACTTTTTCCAAAGCAATTCCTTTATATATTACAATCACCCTCGGAGGGCGATGGATTATTGAACCACGGACACAGATATTCATTTCTTGCTGCACAAGGGACTGGTGTGGTTTGAGTTTTCTCTTCATTTTAGTAAAAATCTTAATCTGAGACTGTTGTCATCTGTACATGATAAATAAAGCCATTGTGAATGAAACATATTGAACATACATATACATTTTGATTTTTTGGGGGTTAACAACACTAAACACATTGTCTAGGTTATATCATGATGGATATTTCTAAGGACAGAGAAAACCAGTACATACTAGATAATCAGATTCTGCGCTGTAAACTGCCGGGATTTGAAAATCAACCACCAACTTTCCCACTTAGACTTGGGCCCAGGGTTTGACCCACCAACCCTCATAGGTGGGAGGCGAGTGTGTCACCCATTGCACGACCGAGCTCCCTGATATACACTTTTAAACTGTCAATGGACAATAGACAGAAGCATTGACATAGGTATATGTATGAAGAATTTGTATTAACTCTTAAATTCTGCATAACATGTCAGATTCACAAAATGTAAAGTTTATATTACCCTATGTGTACACACACTCTTACTCCCCAAAACCCAAGTACCAAAACAGGCACAAAACACGTATATGCAGTGTATAAAACCATAAAAAAATAAGCATAAATTTCAAATAAGATAGCACACCTTTATAGTAATCTTACTGAAGACTCTAACATAAGTAGCAAAATTCAGATTAGTATTTTAAAATACAATGCCTAGCTTTAAAAACTGGACTCAGGCACTACGTGTTTCTTAGAGATGCATTTTAAATGACTGATATCCTACAGTAGACTTCGAATTTATTTTATTTAAAAAGACAGTGACATTGTTTTGATAAGGTACGATTTTAATTTCAGTAATCTGAGAAGCTTTGCATTGAAATAGTTTTAATCAATATTACAAACCACATTTCATTTTCTAGGCCTTAAAAGATTCCTGTTATGTTTAGATTTATTTGGGTTTAAGGTCGCTTGTGACACATTGTATGGGTTACATCAAGGCTGGTAGTTTTAAGGGCAGAGGAATTCAGTACATACTGGTTGGTCAAGATTTTGCACTGTACACTGCTGGTCAACTTTCTCACATAGGCTCAGGGTCTTCAGTCGCAGAGCTCACAGGTGGGAGGTGAGTATGTTACCCAGTACACTACTTAGCTCCCCCAGGCTTGTTTGATTCAATCCCTTAACCTACCAAAAAGTGTGTAAAGAGGTTTTGGCTAAAGCATTTTAATAATTGCTTCATGATCCATGATTTAACTGTAAACTGACACTTTGTACCTCCTTAACATCACTTTTAACACATTGTCTAGGTTATATCATGCCAAGTTAAGTAAATGAGCTAATGTTTTTCACGTTAACGATAGAAGGTTTAGGTAAGAGAATTCTCTCTCTGTTTTTATCATACAAGGTACACAATACACACTTCAGCAACTGGCATCATTAGTTTAATGTCTACCATTTGACATGTTTGGTGTTGGTTTTATGTGAAGCAGTGTTTTTATGACAGGCTAAAAAGAAGTAGGCCTAAAGATCTTTCAAACTCCTCCTGGTTTTAGGCCAAATCAATGCAATTCTTTGTAGTTTGTGCAGTATACAATACTGCATATTTGTCAACAAATTAAATTGATACATTATTGTTACAGTAGGGATTTATTATTCTGTTTAATTTTGAAAAAGTTTTACAGTTTTTTTAAGTAGATTGCTTTTATGTTTATACAGCATATTTGTAAACTGGGGTAGGTTTGGGAATAATCTTAAACTGTTGCTTTAAAATTCATTTAGCAAAATAAGCAAAGATTAACAAAACTCAAAATATTTCAGTTTTATAACTATTGCTTTAAAATTCATTTAGTAAAATAAGCTATGATTTACAAGACTCAAAATACTTCAATTTTATCAAACAAAATTAACAGATAAAAATAATTTTATGATGAGTTACCAACTGACTTGGAACTGTTGTCTAGTTACAGACATACAAGTAACCATGAAAGCTGGTACTGGTATGGAAAGTGGAGCACTGGGTAGAAAGCTATTCGCTATTTTAAGGCTTTAATTAAACTGGTTTGGACACTGTAATCAGTTTAATTAAAATTTAATAAGTAAATAAAAGACAAGGTTTTAATTTCAGATGACATTTACTAAAAACTATTGTGCATCACCAAGTAACTACCAAGTGAGTAACATGAAGTCTGGTATGAAACATATAACTGATATCTTGTGTACGAAAAAATTCAAAAAGAGCCGTCCTAAGTATATAGGCAGTGTCTATGTGGCCACCAAGTCTTAAAGAACAAGTGCTTAAGACCTTACATGTAATTTGTGACTACATTCTAATGAATTCCATTTCTTTCTAAAATTTACTCTAGTTATTATGAGAGAATGAAAAAAACAGAAAAAGTGGCCCAAATTAACAAATACCTTACTTGACACTGCCAATGCAACATATTTTGAAAATTTGAAAAAAAAACATATCCATAAGTTTCCTGGCCTAACTTGAAAACAACTTTTGGTGAACAGATGATATTGTTCTGGGAAATATACATCATATACTTTACCCGATGGTTATCTTTGATAACCACAAACAGGTAGTGTGCTTATATGTATGAATTAAATCTGTATGCTTCTGCTGGGACTGTTTTACAGAGGTGTTCCAATGGAGCCGACAAACCGGTAACCATGTTTGTTTTGGGAGTCATGACTAATGTTTACATAGTCTGTAACAGTCGATTGTAGTTTCCAGGCTTGTCGTGAAGAGTCCTTAAAATATCAAACATGTATGATATTTCTACGACTCTTTCCGACTCTTGCAACAGACCCTAGTTACATCCACCTAGCAATAGGCATGTTGATAATCTAATCTAATGTGGACTTTTATATCGCTTAATCTCCATCACTGATGGACTCTAAGGCGCATCTAAACATAAAGCAAGGCAGTTAGCGTTAATCAAGGGACATAGCCAGGTCATACCAAGGAGACACAGATGTGACGGGGGAGGCTATGGTGGGTAGCCTTTTGCAAACAGGTATGTTTTAAGCTTCTTTCTTGCAACTGACGTTGCACAGCGAACATCTTGAGGGAGGTCATTCCAGATCTTAGGAGCATTAAAGGCAAAACTATGGCTGAAATGTTTGGCTGACTTGATGACTGATGAATGGAAAGGAGGAACTGTAAGGTATTGACGATCTGGGTGACTATGTCTAGTGCTATAGGGACAGCTACTAAAAGACAAGAACAGTTCGAAATAAGAACCACTATGCAAAAATTTATACACAAGTGTTGCAGTTTTGAAAATGCAACGATACCTAACAGGCAAACAGTGGAGTTTCTGTAGAATGGGTGTAACATGAGCATACTTTCCATGATTTGTAACAATACGAGCCAGGGTATTCTGAATACTTTGCAATTTGTACTGAATGAAACTGGACAAACCTCTGAACAGAGAGTTACAATAGTCCAGACGACTACTAACCAAGGCATTTGCAGCAAGGACTGCCACTTCAGGAGTGAGATACTTTCTAATTCTACGGAGGTCACGCATCTGAAGGAAGTACGCTTTGCAAGTCCTCTTGATATGCTCAGAGAATGAAAAATCTGCATCAAACCACACACCTAGATTTCTGACAGAATCAACCGGATGAAGAATGCTAACAGGAAAGTGAGAGGAAATCTTCTGACGTTGAGCCTTGGAACCAAAGACAATAAACTCAGTTTTTTCAGGGTTGAGCTTCAATTTACTGAGAGACATCCACTCTTGGACATCATGAAGGCAGGCATTAAGCTTGGCGAGAGCCGAAGAAGCATTCTTGTGGGAGAGATAGATGTATAACTGAGTATCATCCGCATAAAAATGGAATTTAATATGCGGGTGGAGACGAATGATTTTACTAAGTGGTGTTGTATAGAGTGAAAACAGTAACGGACCCAGAACAGAACCTTGCAGAACTCCATAGATGAGATTGCTTAATTCAAATAATGTGGAGCCTATCTTAATGGCCTGGCAACGATTTCTTAAGTAGGAAGCAAACCACCTTAGAACTGTTCCACCAAGACCAAACCAGGATTTAAGTTAACCAAGGAGAATATTATGGTCTATAGTGTGGCTGATAAGTCAAGAAGTACTAGAGCTGTGGGTTCACTGCGTGCCAGAGAGAGATGAACCTCGTTTTTTATAGACAATAAAGCAGTTTCCGTGGAATGTCCTGGCTTATATGCTGACTGATGAGGATTGTCCAGTTTGTTGTTATTAATGTGTGACGCTAGCTGCCTAGCAACGACTCGCTCAACCAACTTTGACAGGAAACAAAGACTGGACACTGGGTGATAATTCTTAAGGTCGTCTCTGGGAAGGGAAACCTTTTTTATGAGGGGGGTGACAACCGCCTTTTTGAAAGAATTTGGGAAAGATCCTTCAATGAGAGAATGATTAACCAACTTGGTAATAGAAGAGAGGAGGATATCAAGACAATCCTTAAGGAGGAATGTTGGTATAGGGTCTAGTGAGCAAGATTTAGTGGGGGATTCACTAATACACTTATAGACCTCATTTTCAGTGACAGGCATAAAGGCATTGAAAGCAGGAGGCAACGAATCTGGTGCATCATTGAAAGAGCCAGAAGTAGAGAAGGTGTCCCTGATTTTGCTTATTTTATTGGAGAAAAAAGAAGCAAACATGTCTGCGAGGCTTTTATCTGAGCTATGAGCAGGCAGGACAGTCTCAGAAGTGCGATGCAAGACCTTCCTCAATGACTGCCATAGCTTCTTGGGGTCACGACTATTTGCAGTTATGAGATTTGTATAGTATGAACCCTTGTCTTTATTGACCAGTCGATTACACCAGGCAATTTTTCTACACAGAAAACCAACACCACCTCCCCGACCAGTACACCTTGGTTTTTGGATGAAATTGTAATCAGCCGGTGTAAGAGAACTCAGGAGGCCATCAGTATCATTTGGTCTAATGAGTCTCAACTAGACCCAGGATATCTAGGTCACCGCATTTTATCAGATCATGCAGGAGAGGGCCTTTATTGCGAATGGATCTACAATTGACGAATCCAAAATTGGTGGGGCCAGGGTTTGAAGCAACATCGCCACACAACAAAAGGAGTAGCAGTAGGTTTTTAAATTTCAGTTGTGGAGGAACCTGTTTTGTATCGCTAGTGTAACAATATTTACGGACCACGACAGAAAGTCGAAAAATAGAAGGGATACTCCTGTCAATCTTTTCGCATTTCTGTCTCCTGTCGGCATTCAGCCAGTTACACAAGAAACCAACACACAGGAAACATACCACTAGGATGACTTTCACAACTAACATGGCCAAGAACACATCAAAAACCCAAGAGTTAGCAAACCATGGAAGCAGAGGAACCCATAATTACAATCACACAAAAACCAGAGTTAAAACCACCACAACAAGGACTTTAAACAATAAAATGATCACTGGGACATAAAAACCATAAAATAATCACTGGGACATGTCAGATGATAAGGGGGAATGTAAAATTACAGCAACAAATGGGTTGGAAATACTACCACGATAACGGGGAATGTGGGCGTTAATAGGGTATACTGATGTTTAAGGAATCTAAGGAAAATATTAAGGAGATTAAGACACTAATTTGTTGAAGGGGACTATGTATATTGTAAAAACATCAATGGTGAACCTTATAAGACAGTAAGTAGCATAATTCATGCAATTTGAAATTGGATCGTTTGAAAAGACAATACCCGCCACGGCCCCACGCCGGGTAAAGCTAAAGGTCTGTGTCATGCATGTGGCCTGTCCCCAAAATAGCTTTCCAGACTGTATGTAACAACAAACCGAATGTACTTAGACCGAAAGTACACAGACTGTGCAGGAATACATGCTGTACTATTGGTAACTTCAGCTGACATGTCTGTAAATGTTCCCGACCTGCCTGTAACTTTTTCAGGTAAGTCGGGAACTGTTAACATCTGAGTCCTAGAGTCGGGAACTTTTTTATCCGACAAGCCCTGGATCCAACTGTGCTCCTGGATGGCCGGGTGCCCTGTTGTTGTTACATGTTCTTGCAATTGCAGGAGTGATTAGTTGCAAGATGAATTGGAATTCATGAATTTCTGTGAGACCCCAGTGTCATTATCCTCACTAGCAGCCAACACATCTGGAACCTTCTCGTTGTACCATTTTTTTGTTATTTTTACCAGCCTTCTTTCCATTCCTCCGCATTCTGAAAATAGAATAAAATTAGCAACCAAAAACACAGGCCCGGGGAGAAAGGAACCAGTAAATTGAATTCAAATCGAAGTTAACAGAAAATTATAACATTTACTTGGAATTTGACCCTAGGAACTTTGATTCTACCGCCACTGAATTTCGCAAACTGCCTTGAGGCAATCCAGGCACGGATGGGAAATAACAAACTTAATTTTAATCCTGATAAGATGGAATTCATAGTAATTGGTGATGATAAAATCAGAAGCTCCATGAAGTCATCATTCACAGTAAGGTTTCTTGGCAACATCATGGAGCCATCTGAATTGGTTAAAAACCTTGGTGTCATCCTGGATGCTGACAATTCAATGCAAAGACACGTGACTTATCTACGCTGCACATGTTACTGCCATCTACAGAAACTACGAAGGGTCCTCAGGTATCAAAATAATGAAACAGCTGTGAAGGCGGCAAATGGCTTGGTAAGTCACCTGGATTACTGTAATTCACTGCTTTATCACACAAAGAACTCATATACTGCCAGGCTTCAAAAAGTTTTAAATGCCTTATACAGTACTGTGTACAAACTAAATAAATCTAGTCATGCCCTTCTGGCACAAACTACACTGGCTCCCCATTCATTACTGTATATCGTTCAAATACATGTACAACCTCCTTACTTATAAAGCCATGAATTTTAGTCAACCTACATATCTCTCCTCTCTAGTTAAGCAGAGTGATCTCACATGATGCAATTGCCTATCAATTTTCTCATCTAAACCGAATAAACACTCAGGGTTACTCAGTTTTGCAGTAGCTGCTCCCACAGAGTGGAACAAGCTCCCTCAAGCCAGTAGAATTGTGGAAAGTATCTCTGGTTTCAGAAAACAGTTGAAAATTAATCTTGTCAGATTAGCCTCTCCTCCACCATAGCCGATCTCCCCTATCGGAAGCTAAATATGGATACTGACCTCCTTTTTGGAGAACTTTCACATGCACAAGCAACATGAACCTGACAGCAATGTGGAATTTTTCTGCCTGCCCTTATATATCCAAATTTGGCGGGATTGCTGTACATGTTGTTGACTAACTCTCACGAATTCAACCTACAGACAGACTCTCATGAATATTCTTGAGGTGGCATTAATAGAATTCAGAATATAAACCAAATGTTGTAGTACCACAACCATTGTACTTCTATATTACTTTAAAAGTTAGAACTTCCTTGCTACTTAACTGGTGTGCAAACTATCATTCGCCTCACCAATCATGATAAATTTTCTATGACTCTTCTCTTACTGCCACCCGTTGGTCTAGAGAGCAATGGGGAGCAACAGAGATAACCTATCTTCTAGAATGAGCCCAAGATTGCAATTTCTGTGTTATTGAGAGAATGCGAGTTAGTAAGTGACAAAGAAAACCCATATCTTAGATATTCAGTTAAACGTGTCGTTGTACCCTGTTTAATTATGATGCCAAGCATCAATATTTAAATTCGAGTGAACTAGAAATCTGGTAAATTTATAGTTAGGAACATCAGTGGCTCCAATGTCTGTAGCCATGCTTATTTAGCTTCCAGGCAATTCCTATGGATTGCCTATCAGGTCCAATAAATTTCAGAGGGTTCATGAGCCAGGAATCCAACTACCTTGGAAGAGTCATTGAAGTTATGTATGACGGCGTCAGAAGTGATGTGAAACTGTTCAAGTGATGGAGTTAAAATGACGATAGGATGACAGACTGCAGAGAGACTTTCACTAAAGTATATTTAAAAGCAGTCTCATCTAACTGAGCTTG
Organism: Sabellastarte sp. h YS-2021; assembly: GCA_964017235.1. Classification (NCBI taxonomy): domain Eukaryota; kingdom Metazoa; phylum Annelida; class Polychaeta; order Sabellida; family Sabellidae; genus Sabellastarte; species Sabellastarte sp. h YS-2021. The sequence continues at coordinate 120,356,739 of OZ024932.1, read as the reverse complement.
TGTATGGTGCTTGATCATTACCTCAATCAAACACTCCATATATGTAGTGTATGAGTAGCCATATAGTTTGTAATACAATATATTCATCATATGCAAGCTTTGGGTCACAACCTTAGTTGGAATCACTGTACAATTGTTGAGGACACAAATGTTATATATAATTTCTAGGTAGCCTACCTGAACATCGTTGCATTTTGAGAGCATGGCTATATTATCCAATCATTCCTTTCCCCAAAATTATTTTTTTTGGATATCCCCACCTTTAGTAAGTCTTTGGCTCCATTTGAAACAAAAACCAAATGTCTAGAAACTCCCTTGTCAGTATCTGACCAGTATACATTTCTGAAACTGACAGTACAACTACATATGTGTACCTCGCCCATTGTTCTATTCAAAATGTTGGGGGCCATGGCACAAAATACTTTCTGATGTCTTGGTTGCCCTGCCTTGATTAATTACCTCCTCCAAGGGGTTTATGTTTTCGCCTGGGTTTGTTTGTTTGTGAATGAGATAACTCAAAAAATTATGGACGGATTTTGATGAAATTTTCAGGATATGTTTGAAAAGGTAAAAGGAAGAAATGATTAAATTTTGGGAGTGATCCGGATCACTATCTCGATCTGGATCCATGAAATGTAATTTTTAAAGACAGATAACTCAAAAAGTGATGGACGGATTTTGATGAAAGTTTCAGGATATGTCCTAAATGTGACAAGGAACGAGTGATTAGATTTTGGGAGTGATCTGGATCACTGTCTGGATGAATGAAAAATATATTGGGAGTGATCAGGATTGAGCTGCCGTGGCGGAGGTCTGCACTCTCCGAGTGCTCTTGTTTATCATATTCCTGACTTGCATGTATAAAAAATGTATTATAGTTTACAAAATCACTCGAATATAAATTTGTGTTTTGTTCCCCATCAGCAAAACTTGCTTGTTAATCCTCCAAGGGGTAAGGACGTCCTCCAAAATTACCATAAGCATGGCTTCCTGGATTTGGGTCACTGTGTACACAGTATAAATCACATAAATTATAACATACAAAACCATGTGCATAAGAACAAACATGAGTATGGGTTAACGTTATCTGCATGACATAATTATCTTTCATATTCACACAATAATGTAATAGCTTTATTACAAGCAAGAGAAATTTTTGCACCAGAAAATTAACAGTATCACAAAGTTTTGTATAGTACATCGTTGGCACCCCCAAAAGTCCCAAAAGTCTGTGTCCTTGGTGTGATTGTTCTGGAAAAATCGGGGTTATTCATGTGACTGATCAAGCCTTACTTATTGTTCCGTCCATCTTTTGTTTTAGTTTGTTTACACACTTATTCTCTGGGTGGATACTTACTTTCTCTTGTTTATCACAAAATAAGCAAACATGCTTTTGTGATCCATAACTGGCGTCGCCAGAACAAGTGCCCTCATTAAATAATTTGCATACTTTCCTGGATTGAGATAAGTGAGAAGGCTGTGCAGTCGCCATGGAGATTCGGGTCTGTTGAAGGTGACTGCTGAGTAGCACCTGCCTCCCACAGTGGCCTTCCTATGGGTCATGCATGGAAGTCACACATGCCCTTCTAACAGCAGTCCATGACAATGATGTGGCGTCTTTCATGACAAGAATGACCTCCAGGATGGCATGCTTGATTGTGGTCTGGTCTGTCATGTGAAAATCTTAGTAAGTTGGCCTACAGTTCATTGGGAAAAGGTTAGGTCATCATAGGCAATTCTCTTTTTACCTACTGGACCATGATAAAATTCATTCGCCAATGAAACTCTGGGGCAGTATCAACTAGATCAGTTGTATAATATCCACCTGACTTCCTTGTGTGCCCACCTTGAAGGGAAGCCGGGACCTGCTCCTAATAAGACTCCAGAAGGTGAGCCACTGTATCTGATATAGATGGTGTCCTTTTGAAAGTTTCTAGAGTTGGCATTACCTCATCAGCATGGATATCCGTCATTGCATCAGACTGGCCTGTGGCAAATGCCCTTGCTTAAGCATCTGCTCATGGCTGCTGTGGGCTAGTCTGCCCTATTGCCACAGTAGGAAATCATACTCTGTTACACACCATGAGGTGCTCTATGTGAGGTCAGTCTGTTGTTTCTGTTCTATGACTTCAGGTCTCTGTATAAGGGCTTCGTATCCTCAGAAAGCTTATTCAACATGGACAGGATCACCAAGGATCAATCATCCTTAGATGAACAGAACTCACGATGATCAAGTTGTTAGACTTTACCTGCAGCAGTGGGTGTAGATTAGATATATGACCCTTTCATCCTCTTGATACTGTGAAATTCTAGCAGTGGGTGTGGATTGAATTTTGACCCTTTTATCCTCTTGATGCTAGAGATTCTAGCCCTCACCTTCTTTCTGCTATTAGCTAGTAGTATTGTTCGGCCATCACTGTCCCTTATTTATGTATTTAACATAAAAACTACAAAACCCTGAGAAGATATTCCAACTTTTGTTTCCCAATAAAAAAAACATTGTTACTCAAAACATTGTCAAAATTCAAAATAATAATGGTTGGAATCAATTTGGATGATGCCAGAGAAGTGTGACTGTGAATTCTATTTGTCTATGTTGGTAAACATATATAACCATAATAAGATGCGGAATAAATAAGAACCAGTGTTAAGATCCCCTCCAACTAATATACCAGGCCCCTAACAAGCCGTGCTGATACAAACTTCAGTTGTAATGAAGGACAGTTTTCCTGAAGGCCAGTTTTCGGAATGACATCTTACCTGAATGGCAATTAAAGGGATATTTTGTGTATAATTATATCATTACACCACTGCGTCCCCAAGTGACCAATATGATTTTGGGGTTAATTTGAGTTTAAAGACAATTTCAACACATTGTATAAGTCGCATTACAAGGATTGGTTTGTGCTGCAGGATATCAGTTGAAATACATTGACTAAACTTTTACACAGGTTTTTTTTTAGAAAATAAGACACTATAAAATCAGAAAATGTTTGTTTGAAGTGTATATAATTATCATGTACAAGTATCACATAATTAATACATATTGATTGGATCAGCTGTACAAAAGGCATGTTTAAAAGAGAAAAAAATATAAAACAAAAATCATCTTTTTGTCACAAAAATACCATTGTTGTTACAGTTATACCTACTAACATTTCAGAATTTCATTCATTGTTATTCCGGTTTTCTTTACAACAGGGTAGAATTTAATGAGTTTTTCTCTGGAGAACATTGGAAAACTCACATGGATTATCCAAACCATCTCACCAACAGTGAGGGGTGTTAGAAACTCCACCAGATACCTCCTAAAAGATAAATTGGGACTGCAGTAGTCATTGATACCAGCCAAGGGACTATGGTTTGCCCAGATGCACAGCTTCAAGTGTCTTACCTTGTTATGTGGGAAAAAGAACATGGCCAGATTAAACATAGCATAATTGTGTTGCTATACTCTGGATGTGACAAATACTGGGACAACAAGATAGCTTATTTGGCAATGCTGAAGATCTAGCTCACTGTCATTTCCCAGGGTTCAGTGAAGAGGTTTCTTTGTGGCTAGTGAAGGACAAGGCCATCTGTGGCTTTGAGTTGATGCTATATCCCTGGATGCTGGGACTTTTTTGGTTTGAGGGCTCACATAATATTATTGAGTGAGAATATATGTGGCCTGGAAAATTTGTGTTTATTCGTAGAAACTGTCAATTTAGTTTTTGTCAATGATTCATGTATAATATATTAACATCAATTCAAAATATAGCTTTTCTTGCAGTTTTTTCTAGTCCAAGTGTTAGTTATATTGATTTTTGAGATGATGTTATTATTTGAGGTTTCCAGTCTCCTTTTTAAAAACAATAGACAGACATCTCAGTTTAGAAACTTCTGAAAGCTTTGTAATCACACTCAGAGACCATTTTCACAAAAAAATGATAAAACTGAAGTAAGATGAAAAACAAAAGATCTCAAACCCTAATTTTCACTTTTATGACTAAACATTAACTAATTTTATGATCTTTTTGTGAATATGAGACAAATTTTACAACTCCATGCTAACCAGATGTACATAGTGGACAGTTTGTATTTTACCTAAACTTGTAAACCTTTTCTCTTTTCTATTTTATATATTTTTGTAACTAACTGCTATAATGTATAAATCAAAAACTTAGGCAATATTTACGCCAGTTACAAAAAATTATAGTATGATGGGTTTCAATGTATAATTGAAGTCGGCTGAAGTTTTTCTTTAGATAAACACAGTTAAGCAAAATATTATAATGTTTCCTAAGTCAAGAGAACAAGGTGGAAAAGCTAGTGATCAAAGTTCTGGAATGTTTTACTACTTTCAGCACAGGAAAAAAGTAATGACTGGATATGTCTCTGGCTGAAATACTTTGTTCTTGTATGCATAGAAACCCATCCAAGATTTCTGTATTGATGCGTGTGGTCTTTTTTGGGTGAAGCTAGACCTTGTGCAAGGTCCTTCCTTTGTGCACTATGATTCTCTGAGGGTATTTTCCTGTAGAAGCTAGACTGTAAAATCCAAACTGTTATAAAATGCACTCATTCATCATCTCAATGAAAACCCCAAAGTAAAGAATATATCAGCAAGTTTAGGGTGAAGGGGTTGTTGCTAGCACTAATTGATATACATCTTTCAGTCAGTGTTTACTGCATGTGTACACTGTTTCTAAAATACTATTTTATATCCACTGCAATATCTCCTGCCCAACATTAAAATTAGTGTTCTGACTCTGTAGATAGACTCCTTTCACATGTTTCCTTCATTTTCCCTTAATCACGTGTGGTTACCTCCACTACGAGATTATGTGCATGGTGTGTTTGTCTATTTGTTTGTCCATGTTTATGTACTCCAAAAATAAACAGATCTTTCTGAATTTTTATGTAAGCAGTGTCTTACAAAAATATGATGTAGTTGACTTGGGGGTAGATCCTGATGATTTTCTGAAAGATGAATCTTTAAAGGTCCCATTTTCAATGTATTTTCAATGACTTTGGATTTCTGAATGACATTACTCCAAAAGTAGTGTGCGGGACTCACAAAATTGTTTATGACCATAGGAAGAAGTGATTACATTTTGGATTTATCCATATCATATTCAAATCCTCTCTCATACATGACATCTGACCTTTTGGCTTCAGCTCACCTGCAACTCTCACCTTCCACTCCACTTTGTGGATGGGGTTTGAATCTTATCAACAAATCAGTTACTGGTCAGTATAGTCAGATTTCAACATGTTTGTTTTTATTTTCTTCAGTTTATATATGCACATTTTTGTATCATATCAGATTGATTTGGTGTGTTCAGGCCTCTAGAGCATTATTACTGTTAATAATCCTGAGGGGTTTTCAGCTAGTTTAGTGATGAGATTTCTATTGCAAGCATTCAGTTAAACACATGTTGAATATTTCACACTTAATATATGTGGCTTGTTCATTTTGTGCATTCAGGAAGAACTATGCTGTTTAACCAATTCTCTTAGCACAGTTTAACATGGTTGAGTTTACTGTCATATGTTTTTGTAAAACATAAATTTCTATCTTTAACCTTTGTACAAGATATAATATTATATATCTTGTATTTTCATAAGCTATTTCAATATAATGTGAGAAGCTAAACTTACCAGATTGTGTTTTGGGGGAGATATTTTCAGTGGATATTTCAATGTATCTCTCCTGCCAAGTGTCTGAGTTTACCTCAAATTGCAGAAGTTCCAAACCTGACTTCGACACCACTGAGTTTGGGTCAGTGAATGGCTTTCTGTGTTCTAACTCTGTTCTGATGATTTCAGGTATGTAGGCATCGTCCATTTCATCCTGAAGCATATAGTATCATTATATATTTTTCATGCATACAGTTTTTAATAAAAACACGAGTACATAAAATATTTAAAATGATTAAACTTGTCAGATATTACACAACATAGACACACGATCTGCCAAAGTTACAGTAACTGAAATGAACTTTGAAATACTTAATATACAGAAGTATAAATTGAAAGTATGTAACCCGTAACCTCAGCAGTAACAAGCAATTATTATGAAATATTTATGACTATCAAGTTTAGTAAATTATCACTTGACCATCCAACTTAAGACAACAGGTGTAAAATTAGTGATGGCCTGTACCTATATTACACTATATTAAAGTTAAATTGGACCTCCATTGGCAAACTTGATCAATCAAGCTATCCTGGTGCAACTGTTGCCATGCTGTATCCATTGGCTGCCATTTACTTCTGTCCCACAGTATATCAGGCTCTGTATGTATGTGTAAATGACAATAATACCAACAAATAAGTATAACTACACAAATTACCCGAATCGCTGATAAGAACTCAAACTTAATCATAATAAGGCTGTAGCTCCTGCCTGGTAGTAAGATTTGCATTGAATGACATGAACCCCACTGCTGTGGTAGTGAATCAAGATCCGTAACAAATCTCATCAAACATCCCACATCACAGTCCCCATAAATAACCCTGGACAAAACATGGTAGAGATGATATGTAGGGGATTTGTGTAGTGCTACAACAGGTATAATATCCAAAGAAGTCTTTATTGATTTAAATGTTTTATGACAGCAAAGTACAAAGTCCACAATATACCTCCAAATTCCACTGGGGATTTAGAAGTTTGCAGTCTTGGCTCACTGACGACCACAGAAGAATCATAATCAAGAAGTCCTGTCAGGACTGAGAACCTGCCTGAACTGTGGAACACAAATCATCTCATTGAGTACTGAGTAACTCAATAACCGAATTTTAAGAAAATGTTGCCTTAAGCTGCTTAAGATTGACGGGTGAAATAATATTGATAGAAACACTTGTACAGTGCAAAACTGATGAGCTTCCTCTAATGCACTGTAATCCAAACAGTAACAATCCTTAAACAAAGCAAAGTTGTAACCCAGCAAGCGCCCACCACGAAAGGATGGCTGTGGTGATAGTTAAGCTAGTCTAAACAAGTAGGTCTTGAATTGGCTTCAGAAGAAATGGTCTGTTGTGATCTGACACTACTTGGGAGCCTATTCCATTCCACTGGTGCAGCTGTTGCAAAACCATGTCTGACTATGGCCTTTGTGGGATAGACTACAGAAACTAAAAGAATAAAGAAACTTTGAAAAGGATATGATTTTTTCTAGATTTTTAGGAAGTTTTTCTGGATAGTGTGTGACATGACTCATTTTGTCCAATCTAAAAATAATACAGCAGAGCACACTTTGAATTTTAGGAACACTTCCCTTGCTGATCCTATATAGTATGGAATTACAGTAGTCTAATCAACCACTGACCATAGCATTTTCCACAAGAACTGCAGTATCAATAGTTAAGAATTTAAGGATATGTCACAAATCCCTGAGGTGATAGGACCAGGCATGGCAGACCTTACCTATATGATTGTCAAAAGTTCTGAGTCAAAAATGACACCTAGATTTTGGCATAATTGACTCTCTGGTATGCTTATCGCCAATGATAATAAACTTAATCTAGTCATGATCAAGTTTCAATTTCACACCATTCAGCCACTCCTAAACAGGGAAAAAGACACTCAGTCATCTCTATGATACTGAAGTTCTGAACAACATAACTTGTAAAATAAAGCTTCTTTATGAAAATATAATATTTATTTTCACATTATGTTTACTAAGAGATTTATAAAGTCATTCTGCACCTATCACTTGATCATGCAACTGTAAGCTAATCAATAAACTGAATGAAAGTATAGTTATGGCACAAGCATTTCAAGAGTTTTATCAAACTATTGTCCCCATTCACACTACAAGAGGTATAATCCACAGTTGTCATTCAACTACCACCTGAGGTTCACATGCGGCCTTGTATCACAGTGGCAAAATGTCCATCACCTTGCATATTCTGTGGAATTTTTGAAAAGCTTAAAATTTCTGCCTCTGAATTTCATACTATGGGCATGGTCAGACAAATGCAAGATGAATTTCTTTCTACAGTAACTGAAGGTGTAGTCTGCGGTGTACATAAGGTTGTGACTTGATCATCATTTGGTGTAACATGGTGACACAAGGTGAGTGGATGTAAATGGATGTTTGGCCACTGTGTCACAAGGTTACATAAAAACCTTGAAAGGTAGTTGAAGGACAGGGATGTTTCGCCCCATGCCTAAAACTGCAAATTATAATGCCTGTAGTGTGAATGATACACCAAATCTCGTAAAGTATGCGGTGGAGCAAGTTCTGCCACCAAGTAAAATCTCTAACCACGGGAGGTACTGCCTGTAGTGTGAATGGGGCAGTGATCAGCTTAGGTTAAAACTCGTTGAGTACCAACATATTTCATACTATGCCAAACAGAGGTTTCATTGATCTTTTAAGATGTAGATGGTATGTGCTCCATTGTGTACAAGGTCAATGTTGGGACTTTATATCCTGTTCAACAGACAAGGTCATATTGGGACAGGTCCTCAACTTTCTCACTTGCGGGAGTCGAATTGACACAAAGGGGACCTGTGGACCTGTGATTAGATGCCAAACCTGCTAATCCACTAGGCTACTGAGGACCCTCCTATGTATACAGGGAGACTCGTACACATAAGTGTATGCACATTATACACCATTTTTTATGTCCCATATAGATTCCAATGTGTACAGTTCTTACTTATATAGAGCCGCAACCATCATACCATGTTCTCAGCTATTTGAAATGACATGCGCTATCACATGGAATAAGAATGCTTTTATTTTCAGAAATACTGAAGTAATAGTACCTTGATCACTGCATCCAAGGCATGAACACAGCATAATTCCACCTGAAATTTGAAAAATATAGTGTTTAGTTTATCACTATAATACACAAAGCAACATCTACCTGTCTGCTTAAGCAATGAATAAAAAATAATTTGTGCCATTGCAAGTAATTAACATTTCAAAAGCAGTATCAATTAAATAATGATTAGGTGTTTGAAGTTAAATAAATTGAAGTAAACATGTATCGACACACTGTGTTGTCTTTCTTAAAACTAGCTTTGTTACCAAATATAAGAACTATGTGTTTTTCAAAAATGATTGTTCTGCGAATGTCAGTTGTGAATACAGACATTCTGGCTATTAACTCTGGTAAATCTATGTACACACACTGAAACATAATCCAGTCCAATTCATCAGATTTTCATAAAAAAGTATATATCTGCGAACTATATTTGTATCTGTGTATTCCAGTTAGGACAATAAATGTAAACCAATTGTTCAATATACTCCATTATTGTTTAAAGATGTGTAAATCTTTACAAATGCAATACAAAACCTCAACTATATAATGTTAACATTTATAGACAGCACATAGTAAAATTGTTGCAACAACCTGGAACTAACTCCTGGGCTCTGCACAACAGGAATTTTTCCCAATCCTTTTCACCAAGGGATCTGATCATATTTTTAGTTTTCACATCTTTAACTAGATTTGGAAAAATTGTCCCTTCTAGTTTGAGACTGTGAGATCTAGAGACAGAGATATTATGTTACAATTTTAAGCGTTATTAATTTTTGTTTTAATTAAATAGAATATAATTTAGAATAGATAAAAAGCAAAATCTACAGGTCTAATAATGAATTTCAAACATAGACACTTAAAATGTGATAATTGATCATGAGGAAACTTCCCATGTAACACATACAAAAAAAGTATATCACAAATAAAGATGACAATATTATACAAGTGTGTAGCTTTTAGAGTGTCTTGCTTTTATTATCCACCACTTTGTAAGATTTGGGAGTTAACTAAATCAATATTTAAAGAGAAAGTGTGGAAAAGACTGTCATATACACAGGTGGCACCAATGAATATAAAAACTTCAATCTTTAACTTGTGATGGTTACTCAGCCATTTCTGCACAGATTTTTATGCGACAAAAAGAGCAGAAGCACTGCATAAAGACGTTTCTAATGATATATAATACACATTTATAGGTTACGTATTTTCTGATATATAAATTAAAAATCAGCACATGTTGGCATTACTTATCCATGGTAAGGAGGCGCCAGTGTATAAAAATATTTTCAAATTTGTATATCCCAGTATATAGGTTAAACATGGCTTGTAGTGGATAATAAAGTCATTTATAACTCAATTGTTAGGTCTCTCCCTTGTATTCACACAAAACAACCTGCCTCATGGTGTTCAAATCTTATAGCTAATTAATGGATACAAAATCATTTGTGAAAATAGTAATTTGTCAGATTTCAAAGAATTGTGTTAAAATCTTGACTGTTAGTTCTTACATTGAACTGAAGTAATGGGTGGCAGCATTTGTAAAACCCAGGTGTACACTGCTGCAGGGCAGACACTGTGTATATAAAGACTGTGATATAGTGGCAAAGAACATTCCTTCATCATCTACCAGATCTGTCAAAGTAATATTGCAAGTTACAATTCTCAACTAATTCGGAGAAAATGGAATGGGAAGTTCAGACCTCTGCAATGAGTATCTTTGGTCGTACATTAACAAATGGTTCATGAAGATCTCCATTTTAAAATTTTAAGCTGTGATGTGAACAGACATTATCATTCTAGCATGATAAAATGTATCCCTACTACTCAGCAAGGGGAGGTCTAAACTTGCCATCATAAAGCAGGATGAACATTATTTATTCAATATGGAAGTCTGACAACCTAGTACCCAGTCAAAACCTCCCTATCTTGGGAGCCCTCGTTCCCAAGGAACTAGCTTTAAAATGCTGCCTAGAATACGAATTTTGAGCTAGTACTTAAATAAATGAAAAACAATGCCTTTAATGGTTTGGGATAACTATATGCTGATACTTCATAGTGAAGAGTTTTTAATGTTAGAATTAGAATTATACATTTCTATAGCACAAATCAAACACAATAAGCATATCGAATGTACTTTACAATACTTCTAAGTTTGTGGCAACAAAGTACCATAAATTCTGTCAGAGCGCAGTTGGCATTATTTTAGGCATTATATTCTCTTATAAATAAGAGTTTTTAAGCCACTCTTGAACTTTTGAAGTGTATTTTGACTCCTAATGTTGTATGGCAGTCTATTCCATAGCACTGGTCCATAAACACTGAATCATCGGCCGGCATAGGTTTTCTTGAGAATACATAGAACTTCCAGCATCAAATCATCTTCACTTGATCTCAGACCCTCTCTTCTGCACTCCCTGTTCTTTGTGAGGTTTCTTAGGTACAAATGTGCTTTATTTTGCAGGCATTTGTAGACTAGCATCAACACTTTGAATTCTATTCTGGCTCTGATGGGTAGCCAGTGTAACTGCTTCATAAAATCTGTTGAACTGTCAAACATGTTCTTATTCAGTATTAATTTGGGCAGCAATACTTTGGACTTTTTGAACCCTTGCAATTACATATGATAGTAAACCAGCCTAGGTTGCATTAGCATAATCAAGGTTCAAGATGACTAAACCTTGTACAAGTGTTTGGCATGTTTCAATAGAAAGTGATGGTCTGATAAATTTAATTCTCTGAATGTTTATCATTGCAACTCTACATTTATTGGCAATGTGGGACTTCATGAAAAGAGATTCATCCAGTTGGACTCCAAGATATTTAATTTTTAATGTTTTATGAACTCTTTCTCCTGCAACATTGATGGATTTTGTCTCACACTTTTGAAGTTGTTTTTTATTTCCAAATAAGAAAAAGTCAGTTTTTGTACTATTTATCTTTAGTTGATTGCAATCCATTCATTCTTTCACATTTTCCATTGTAATTTCAATATCCTCAATGCATTTTAGTTCAGCACATAAGTCACCAGATTTAAAACAGTCCATCAGAGCATGGTAATCTGCATGTCCATATAATAATATTGAGGTGGGAACTATTTCTCTCATAATACTTGCATATGCCAGAAACAACACTGGTCCAGCACAGGAACCTTGGGGGACAGAAAAATACAATTCCTTTGGTGATGAATATTCACAGCCTACATTGACTTTACAGTATCTAGGTTCCGGGTAATTATTGAACCAGTGTAAGGCAGTGCCAGAAATTCCAAATTTTACCTTCAACACACCCAGCAGTATATTGTGATCTACAGTATCAAAAGCCACACTGAGGTCAATTGCGGACAGGGCTGCTACATTTTGATTCTCCATCACCCAAAGTGTGTCATTGACTAATCTAGTTGTAGCTGTTTCACAACTGTAGTTGGTGCTATATGCCGATTGGTCATCTGGCATTAATAAATTGGCTTCACAATGAGCATTAAACTGTAACATAGCTTTTTCAACCACCTATGATATGAAGCTTAGATTGCTCACAACTCTGTAATTCTATGGTACTTGATCCAAGTCAGGCTTCTTTCAAAGGGGTCTTACAGAGGCAGTTTCCAAGCATCAGTAAATGATCCATTTTCAGTGAAACATTTACTATCTTTGTAATTAGTGGTAGCATGCCATGTAAGCCATCCTTAAGGAATTTGGTGGGAAGACTGTCTATTTCACATGATTTGTGGCCATTGAGCAAATAATCTTTTCAACTTCATCGTTAGTTAATTCTTTAAAACTATCCAATGAGCGAACACTGCCATGACTAAGAGGAGAGTATGTGGGTTGGTCTTTTAAACTATCACATATCTTCAATTATTTTCTCCGTAAAAGAGATAGCGAATTCATCAGCCAATTCTCAATTTCTTTTATCTGCTGGAAGTTTGTTTTCAGATTTCTTTCCTGTTATTTCATCTACTGATTTATAGAGCCTTTTTGAATCACTGCCACACTTGTTTACTAAGTTTTTGATTTTTTCATATTTTGCTGTAATAAGCATATTTTTATATTTATGTTTTTCCTCTTGAAGGGCTTGCCATGTTTCTTTTGATCTATATCTTTTCCAAATTCTGTCCTGTTCCGGAACACTCTCTTATGTTTTTTCAGTATATCATGGATTTTTTTCTCTTATTGCAACTGTTTTGTTTTGTCGGAACAAGCTTATTCATGGCTTTAGTGGCTTCAGCATCAAACTGATTTACTATATCATTGATGTCATTTTCCCGTTGAACTATTTGTAGATTCATTTCTTTAATTAATTTTGCACCATTCATGTCTTTTAGCTTCCTAAATTTGACTTTTGATGCTCAATATCACTCTTTTTCAATGATGTTATGCATGTAACAGAACAATGGTCTGATATATAGGGACCTTGGATACACCCAGTAATGTTTACTTTGCTAAAACAATCCATAAAAATAAGGTCTACTGTGTTTCCCTGATTGTGTATTTGGAATTGAACATGTTGGTCTAATCCAAGAGAATGCATAGTCTCTGTAAACATATTGTCATCATGGTCTTCTAAGTCATCAACTCTCATGTTAAAATTTCCAGTTATTACAACGTTGAATTTTTTGGCCAAAACTGCACCTCTGCCTGGCTATTGTTTTCTTTTTTAACTTGTTCACTTTTTTCCAGATGTTACACTGAAGCTGTCATTAAGTGTGTTTTTTCCGTTAGTCGGATAACCAGCCGGTTTGCAAAATGCATTTGCATGTATCGCTAGAGCTGTTGTGCATGTGTGAGTCATAATGATCACACAGCTGTGTGTAATATCAATATGACAGGATTGTACTTACTGAACTTTTAGGAAATATGTGCTATATTGAATCCATTTTAGTGATATATAAATCCTGTATGATCATTCAGAAACACAAATACTAATCCACAGTTTTCTATTGTTTTGATTGAACAAGTGCCTAAACAACTAAGCCAGTATGTGCTATTGACATTCACAATGAAGTTTATATCCAATAATATTTTAACTCAGAAATGTAACCACATTATTTTGCATAATATCACTAGATTGTGTGAAAGTCGCCTTCACTCAAGCGATATTATAAATGTGATGGTTGAGCAATAATATGGACATTTCATTTGCAAAAATTACCAGGAAAGGCTAGAAATGTGCCCCTCTCTGAACAAACAAGTGCTTTTTTGGGGGGTTTTCCCATTTTTGTCCAGAAATATCCTAGAGGGCTTTAGTATATGTCTGAAAGCAAGCTGCAATGAAGTGACATCATACAAAAATGTGAAACAGTTGCCTAGAAAGTTCAAAGGTCAAAGTTGGGTGTCTCGTTCAACAGCTGGAGAAAGTTTAAATAAATACTTAATTTGATAAATACTTATTTATTTCACATATAGTTGCTTGCTTCAATTTAAATAAAGTTGGTAATATGAATAACATGGAAAATATGAAAACCTTTGTTGTTGTACCCATGTCTACAACCAGACATACTATAAAATAAATGTTTACGAGAACAGCACCTTCACTTCAAGTACACTAAATTCAGTTATCCACTGCCTGTTTCTCCATGGGGGCTCAGTGGTGTATGAGTGCAGAATCTTGACCAACTAGTATATGCTAATTCCTCTACCCGTAATAGGACCCTGGCTGTTAAATGTTACATAAAACAAAAATGTATCTAAATCCATGTGGGCAGAGTAGTGTGTCAACAGTCAAAAAGGTTTTTTGTAAAATTATTGATAGCTACCATTTGTTGTGTACATGGTAAATTACATTTTTACCTTCAAAAAATTACTAGAAGACGGTGTTTACAATAAATTTTACACAGACAAAATGTCCACTCATTTATACCATACCCAGTTTTGAAATTTATCGGTCTATTCATTTTCCCAGGTAGATCCAGTTTAAAGTTGATGCAGGTAGGTGAAAATTTCAGATTAGGTTACCTTTTTGAAAAACCTTGCTTCATTTGTTCAATTAGAGATGCTTTTATTATACATTTTGTATTCTAGCAATAACAATCCCCATTGTATATAAACAGCAATATTTCCAGCTAAAATTTAATCCTTGTCAGTCAATATGAATTTTCTTAAAAATAAGGAAATTGAGACATTATTTTTAGCTAAACTTTCTACTTATACAGTAAGTCTACTAACATATTTCACATACCTTGTACATTGTACCAAACAGACTTGAAGTCATTACTGGGAACATCATTCAGTACAATTTGTAGCTCTTTCCTGTCTCCATATTTTTGCCTCACAGTTTCTATGATAAATTATATTCATAAATAATATATTATTGTATATTATAGAGGCACTGTGACAATCTGTTTGACATATCAAACATGTTATGGTAAAAAAGATAATGTTTATTGATTAAGGTTAACTTATTATAATTATTGCATACCAGTTTAGGTAAATATACTACAATCTGACACAAAACAATTTTATGAGAAAGGTCAAGCTGGTTATCATTTATGTAACAGTCGTGCATGTCCATGTGTATTGAAATTCCAGTCATATAACATACAATAGACAACCCAGCACTGCAACAATTGCAAAAATTGTTAAAACATAAATAATACATTTTCAGGAAATAGTAAGTGCTAGCCTTGTGACAATTAAGAGCCTTAATTTCAGTAAAACTTATATTATTACCCACAAATAAGGATTTTGTCATTAAGTTGGTTCAAATTATAATGGGTAACAGAAAGTTGCTAATATGAAATAAAATGTAATTTGCAATGTAGTTTATATTTTTAAACAGAAACAGAAAAATTTACTTTTATTCATATTTACTGATACAGCATTTACAACTTTCTGGTAAGGGTAAAGGTGAACATTTACAAAATGTAAAACCTAACAAATCATATTAATTTATGGCATTGCCGTATGCCAAAAATATCCAGCAGTCTAGTTAGCGATTGTAAGGTAACTGTTTCTAAATATGCTATATGCTATGCCAGAAGCTAAACAAACGTCTTTAAATGGCAAAAGATTCCCGCCATGTCAGATTTTCTAAATTTTGAAGGATTGCTTTTTTTCAAAAATCAGCAAACTATCTCTGTAACTTACTGTTTAGGGATGATATAATTCAATAATAATTCAAGAAATTAACACCATTTGCCAAATATTCAACATAGACAATCTTTGAAATGTTTTCCTTTGGTGTGCATACCATATGTGGCTTTCACTAAATAAGTTCTATCGGTTTTTTTTATTTCAATACACAACCAACATTGTTTCACCATGTGTATTGTTGGTTTTAGTTGATGGAAAAATATAATTAAGGATAAAGCTTGAAAAGTTTAAATATAATCTGACTGCCACAAAGTTTAACCATGGATAATGATAATGGATAAAATATGGATCTGTGACTTACAGAAAGCACTTTCCAGAAAAATTTAGATTGCTCATATGACAATGTTCATGCTGTGGATAAGTTATTGTGGTGAGTGTTTCATGTTACTACAATTTTAAGACAATAAGCTATTTTTTTTGTGTTTTTGGCACTGAAAGTACAAATGTTTTTGTGTTTAAGGGGCCACGGTGGCAGAGTGGTAACACTCTTGCCTCCCACCTCTGAGATCGGGGTTTGGTTCCCAGCCTGACCTCAAGTGGGAAAGCTGGTAGTTGCTTGCCGTTGGTCAGCAGTTTACAGTACAGAACCTTGACAAACTGTATTTGCTGGTTCCCTCTGCCCTTCCAACTACCCATCGTGATATGACCTGTACAGTGTTGAAAGCGACATAAAACCCGAAATAAAATAAATAAAAATTTTGTGTTTAAATATTTGGGTTTCTTAAGATTTTTGTTTTTTGTCTAAAATTTGAATCATGGAAAAATACCTTTTGGAAAGATTGTCTCCTGAAAAAAGCCTCATACAAGGAATGTCTTGTCCACACTTTGTATTCCAGAAATACCTCCCTATAACAATAATTCACAACATTTAAGAACAAAATTCATTTCAGCCATAAACAGTGTATTATGTTAGAAGTATTTAACAAACTGTAATAAGGTAATTTAAAATCTACTGCTATCTCTGTAATCGACAGAGGACAAAATACTAGCTGAAACAACAGCCGACTATTTCTTTGGAAGCAGAGTTAACCAAATGCACCGGACCAGTAAATTATCCAGGATTAAATGAACTGGAAAAAATTATGATGGAGCTCAGGAGTGAATACCAACTAGCTCAAGAATTTGTGTCTGAAAAAGAAGAGACAGCAATAAGTAGTGACATTCTACACTCACAAAATGACAGTGTCTTTGTCACAGATAATGAAGCAGCATATGAAAAACACAAACAAGAAATTGATGCCACAGAGAAAGAAACAAGAACTGCAAGAAATATGATTAGAACAACATCTGCCTGTAGGTCATCCTGTGTACCAGTCAGAAAATCTCTCAAGGATGTATCATCCAATGGCAGCAAAAAGGGAATAAAAAAGAACCTCACTCGAAAAAGACAAGCCTCATCATCACCAGTGAAAGACGACACCCAGTTCAAAGAAAAACTAGGAAAACTCCAATACAGTAAGTAGCTCAGTGTATGACTGTGTGCAATAATGACATGTAAAACTTAAAATGGGTACAGATAGCCTAAACACAGTCAACATTGTTACTCTAAATGTCCGAGGATTGAGGCAACCGAAAAAATTAAAAGCTCTTTTTAAGTGGTTAATTCCAAAACAATTTAAAATTGCATGCTTATAGGAAACTTTTTGCACAGCAAAATTTAAAAATGATTTTAATTGAAATTGGGATGGCACAAATCTATATTCTTTCACTGACTCTGTGCATTCTAGAGGTGTTTGTATTATGATAAGCAAAGGATTAAATTGTGAGGTGTTAGATTCAAGATCTCACCAAGAAGGGAATATATTAATGATTAAGATCAAATTACAAGATGATATCTATAACATTATTAATATATATGCTCCAAACAACATCTCAGAACAGAATGCCTTTTTGAAACAATTAAATGAAAAGGTTGAAAATTTTATGGCAGGCAGCCACTCTTTAATATTGATGGGTAATTTTAACACTGCAATGACAAAGACAGATACAAAGTCGGGTAAAATCAATGCCAACACAAAATGTTTGTCTGATTGTGTAAAACAACTGTGTTTAACTGATATTTGGAAAAACAACATCCAAATTCTACAGAATACACATGGGGAAGTAATGGAAATTATCAAAGTATAACTAGTATATTTTCATACAGAAACACTTAGATGGCACTGCCAAATAATGTAAAATAATCCATGCAACGGTATCTTATCAAAAACCCATAATACTACAGGTAAGTAACATTAATGGTAAACATGGCCTAAACTATTGGAAACTCAATGTGTCCATTTTAAAGGAGGAATTATACTGTCATCAAATAAAAGAATTGTTTGATCAAGTTATAAAAGACTGTTCCAAGCAAAATTTGAATAAATGTATAATATGGGACATGTTCAAAATAAAAGTGAAAGAATTTTCAATTAATTATACAAAACAAAATGCTAAAAAACAAACATGATATAATTGATAAACTAGAAAAAGACATTGACATCCTAAATAGTACTTTAAAAGAAAGGGATAGCTTTGTACTCGAAAAGGGATAATCAACAAAAAGATCTTTTTTATATTATATCAGAAAAAGCAACTGTAATGTTAATAATGTTTTAACAGCAGATCAGAAAACATTGTGTGATGAATCTGTCCACTTGAGGAATGTACAACAACCATCGATAAATATACAAAGTCAAATAAGTCACCAGGTCTAGATGGGCTCCCAGTAGAGTTTTACAGAGCATTTTGGCCAAAGTTGGGTCCCGTTTTGATTAAAGTCTACCATGAGTCATTTGAACATGGTCTACTCTCCCCTTCCCAGAGAAAAGCTGTTATTATTTTAATTCATAAGGGAAGTGACAAAAGTTTAACAAAAAATTACAGGCCCATTAGTTCAACCAATAGTGATAATAAAATTTTAGCTTTTGTCTTCGCAGTGAGACGGCAATCTGTCATGCAAGATCTTATCAACAGTGATCAGTCAGCGAACATCAAAAAGAGATTCATTGGACATAATATAAGAGCAACACAAGATTTGATCAGTTGGGCAGAAAGGTGTATTTTTATTCTTGGACTTTAAAAAAACATTTGACAGCCTAGAATAGGACTTCGGACACAAAGTCATAAGGAAATTTAATTTTGGTAAAAATTCTCAGTGTTGTCTTATATATAATTTTTTTATACAGAACCTGAAGCTATTATAAAATATGATGGGTGGCTCTCAGAAAATTTTCGACTTTCTAGGGGTATCAGACAGGGATGTCCTCTCTCAGCATTATTGTTTATATTTGCCGTTGAAATCTTAGCCATAAAAGTAAGAACTGAACCAAGTATTGAAGGATTTAATGTCACTGCTAACAAGAGAACATAATGTTATAGAGCATTACAATATGCTGATGATTCAGTTCTCATCCTCAAAAATATCACTGAGATATTACCAGCAATGGTGATTCTAAAGCAATTTGGAAATTTAGCAGGACTAGAACTAAATCTTGACAAAACAAAAATTATGTTAATAGGAAATTCGAGGGATAAAGCAAAAAGTGTGTACAATATCGAGTGTGTAAACAACATTAAGAACTTAGGAATATATGTAGGACATGATAAGGATGTTCGTATACAGCACAATTGGTTTTAAAAATTGATAAAATGAGAACTCTTTTACAAAGCTGGTGAAAGAGATCACTCACATTATTTGGTAAAGTAACAATTATTAAGTCATTAATCTTACCAATTATTTCTTTCACATTACACACAGAAACACCACAATGTGCTCTCAAATCAATAAATATACTGATTTACAGATATTTATGGAGTAGTAGGGATAAAATTAAAAGAACTACCACAACAGGTACCACAGAGCAGGGTGGATTGGGTATGATTGATGTTGAAAGCTACTTTCATGCAATAAAGCATCATGGATTTGACAAATGGCTCATGTGAGAGAAGTACAAAAAATAATGAGTACAAAACTACAAAACAGCCTTATGAGCAAAATGTAAATCAAAAGTTCACTTAGCCAAGATCAGTACTACATTTTTAGAATTTCTCTCAGGAAAGTACTGCTCACACATACAGACTTAAAATAAAATACTTAAAAGACACACAAATATCTGAGTTTAACTATAAATTTTTAAATGACATGCTGATTTGACAACAGAAATTGCAAAAAATGGGGTTTAAATGAAGATAACAAATGTGTCTTTTGTAGTAAAGAAGAAACAGTTGAACATTTATTGTTTACGTGTCTTCAAAAACTTCAAATATGTAAATTTGTATGTATGACAATTAAGTTAAAGTGTCGATTAAAATGTATGTTGTCAGTGTCAGGTGATAGAGCTACTGATTATCTGTTGTTCAATTTATAATCTAAAATTTAAAATCTATGTTTTGGACTAAAAATCCTAAAAATTTTAAATCAAATTTAAATCCAGCAGTAATGTATTTCAGCACTCCATTTTAGCATTACATCAACAAACATGTACATTCGGAGCCACTAAAAATGCTCCTTTTAACGTAGTATGCTGGGGTAGATTTTAAGGATGAGTTTGTTTGATCAAGGTTGTTTCAAGGTAGTATGTTTCCATGAGGTATTTTTCTATGCATTCTTATTGTCATGTAGAATTAAAAAGACTTTGTAAATATACCCGCTTAACTAGTTAATATGAAAAATGTTGTGAAAACAATTCAATATTGAATGCAGTTTGCAGAGGATGACTGGTAAATCCCCATTTGTTCTTAGCAGACTGCCCACTGAACTAAACCACATTCCGCTGTTAGAAAATAATGTAGTGATAATTCTTATATAAAAATAATGCAGAGTTGACACAATGGAAGGATCCCATCTGGGTTTTATATATTGTTATTTTAGTCATGTTTTTACAGGTATATTCCTCTAAACACTTTTGTTACTACTTCCTGTAGGAAAAAAATGACTCATATTAGACACCATTTTGTTTTATAACATTAAGTGATGTAAAATTTAAAAATAAACTTTTCTTCAGGCTTGGTAATAGCTTCAGTAAAGCTCAGTATAAGGCCATGGACATCCTTATGCCATTGGAAGCTTTTGTTTCTGATACATTTTTACAGAATGGATTACATCAAATACATTACATTCATGAGCCACACATGAGATGAGAGATAAACATATATACACTGCCCTTCTCTCGCTTGTGACAGTCTGACCAATTTTCAAAGACCACATGGGTATTTAATTATTTTGGCACCTAGCCTATTACTGACAATGTAGCCAATTCCATGTGGCAGGTCTATATATTTGGGCCACATGTCAATATTTGTGATGAAGTTTGATTCTGTGATGGTTAAGTCTCACAAACCTTGTCTGCCAAAAAACTAAAATTTTACATCATGTATTCCCACTACTTGGCAAGAATCTGAAACTAAGCCCATTTACAAATGCAGATATTCCATCATCAACAGAAATGAGTGTACAGCCTAAGCCTCATTTTCTATCATTCCTACTTATTAATATATAATTTATATTGTCCATCTCAAAAATCAAAGCAACATATTCGTTACTATTACATTGCTTAACTGTAAGTTAAACAGCTACAATGTTGTTTTTTATGCGTTATCCTCCAAAAACACAGATAATGTTGCACAATTTTGCCATTTTGATGTATTATTGACCAGTTTTAGCTAAATATAATGCAGATTTAGATATAAACAATTGACCTAAGAT
Source organism: Sabellastarte sp. h YS-2021 (assembly GCA_964017235.1). Lineage (NCBI taxonomy): Eukaryota > Metazoa > Annelida > Polychaeta > Sabellida > Sabellidae > Sabellastarte > Sabellastarte sp. h YS-2021. The sequence continues at coordinate 120,335,202 of OZ024932.1, read as the reverse complement.
AAATATTGTACATTTCACCCTGGGTCCCTTTATTATATATTTCATGACATAAATATTTTAAGTTGTTCCCTAAAAATAGTTAACTATTAAAAATAGATATTATAATAATTATATCAGCTTCTTGTGTTTAATTTATTCACGTATTTGTCAACAAATATGTAATATATTTCAAATATATGAGATTGAAAAACACCATATGTTTAACTTTGTTTACATTTATCTTTTAAAATAACACAATTGCAATATTTCCTGTATATTTGTAGGCCTCTGTAACATAATGCAATATAGCAATTCTTAAAAGTGTTGGTAAGGTTTTTCTTTTATCTATGTATGAAAATATAATTTCCATGCATGCGATATCCCGTTTCATGAAATTGTCAGGTCACAATTGAATAATTGCTCTTTTCACAAAACGTGCTGGACAGCTGCTTACTTCATGAAATGGACAATTGCATGGATTGGGCATAATATATATACATATATTATCTAGCTCTTTGCTTAATTGCAAATGATTTTGTTAGAACACTAATTTGCAACTGACAATCTTATTACTTTATTTGTGTGTATATATAAAAGAAAAATGAAAAAAAAACTAAAACAAACTTCTATTGTATTGTGGTCAGTGTGAATAATGAGATTGGATCAGACTGTCTTGTATGATATTGTAACTGGTGCAAAACTGTATCAGTCCTTAGCTTTTGGGGGATACAATATTTATCTGCAATGTGTTGCACTTCCAACAGAAGGCTGATCAAGGTGTAAATACAGGTATTTTTCTGGAAAATCATGAAAAGTGAGTTTTATTGGTCATAATTCTGGTAAAGTAATAGTAATTTTAACTTTATTTATTAAATCATCTTTACCTCATGAACTCAGAAGTAAATTTAAAAAGACAGTGCTATTTAGTAGGTGGCCCTTTTAGTAAAATGTTTAAAGGCTTTTAATTTTGATGATTCATTCATATCTTGGGTTAAAATATTTTAAACAACATAGAAAGCTGTGTGACAAACAATGGTAAATCATCTAATTTTTAGATTGGAGAGATGGATAAGACAAGGCTGCTGCCTGTTTTAAAAACCTTGTGATCAGTCAGATAATCAACTTGTGTAGCATGGTCTATGTCCCAGAATCTATATTTAATAAAATAGATAGTATATATTTTGATTTTTTATGGGGTAAGGGCAAAAGCCCAAATCTCAAAAGAGTGTGTTTATAGATAGTATAGAGATGGGTGGTCATTTTAAAAATGTGGTCACATCACTAAAAGCAATGTGGATAAAGAGGATCTTAGATGAAAAAAAATGAAAACACTGTTACCTTAAAAGCCAAATGGAAAGACCTGACACTGTTTAGTGCAAAAATTAAAGATAAACAGCTTCTTTTACACAAGCTAGATCCTACTTTGATAAATCAAGTTTGTAAGATTCACAATTTTACAAACCAATGTTAGAATCATGGTTTATTTTCTTTTCAGTACAAGCAACTATGGTACAAGAAGTTTTGAGTGAAAAAATAGCATTTAATAAGTACATTTTAATTGGAGGTAAAGTAATTGACTATAACTGCTATTTTAATAAATGCATTTTAATTGGAGGTAAAGTAATTGACTATAACTTTAGTTTCCTAAAACTAAAAAAATAACCAGAATTAAAGATTTATTTATCTTATCTTGATTCAAAACTGAATTGATTGCAATTTATCAATTTTGCACTATAATTTGTTAACATCTTCTATTCTGGCCAAATGGAAAAGAAAGTTAAATGGAGATAAAAGCTCAGGTTTAATAAATGAAAAAATGTGAAAAACTGACAAATAAAATAGTTTGTGAAAGTCTTACATATAAACATAATGCCCCATCAGCAGAAATGAAATGGATTGAATATTGAAGTGTTAGACTGGCAATCTATTTATTCTTTGCCTTCCATGGTTACCAAAAATATCAAATTGCAAAGTCTGCAATATCAAATAGTTCATAGATATTTTGCATGTAATTATAATCTAAATATTTGGAATATTGGAGCTGATTCTACTTGTGCATATTGCAGTGAGATAGATACCATTGAACATTAGTTTTATTATGGCAAGGAATCTGCATTAGATTGCAAAAATTTAAGACAAATGAGCAAATGTGCTTGTAAAAGGAAATCTTAAAAGAAATCTATTAAGTGTGTGATAAGTCTATTAATTTTACTGTCAAAGCAGTTCATCTTTTTGACAAAATACAGGAAATAGAACAAAAATAGCATTTAGAAACTAAATTATATCTAATAACAAAAAATGATTCAGCATTTCTAATAACACATTTCAAAAGGTCTTGACTGCTTTTAAAGGAAAACTATATCACACCTTTTTTCATGTTTAGTTTTTATCAAGAGCATTGGTCAAGAAAAAAAAACAATGAATACACTATTTGTTAAGGGTTTGCTGACTCCTACTATTATTTGTCTTCCTCTTTCGTCACTGTAATGACTTTCTGACTTATTTTGTCACTGTAATCACTTTTTGAATTATTTTTATGCAAGAAAACTGTTAATTTTTGTGAAAGACAAAATTTAAAAAATTAAAAAGACTGGAAAGGGTTTTGTATTTCTGTCAAGTTTTAGTAAACTATATTTTATGTAAAGCATAACTCCAAAAAATAATAATAGTAAAAATTATTGAGTTGGCAAAATAAAATTACAGTTTTGATTAGAGACATTTTCAAGCAATAGTATGAAATAAATAGCCAATTAGAACTTTGTTGTCCAAGTAGGAAATTATCTGAGCAAAGCCTTAAGATTACATAATTATTATATTATAAACATAAGTTATGGATGTAAACAATTGTGGTAAATGTAACATAAACAAGTATCTATAGGACATAACATCCAAGTATCTTTGAAATATGTTAATTACACTTTGCATAATATCAATAAAGAAATTGTCAGTTTCTTGTTATGACTTGATTATAAATTAAAATTAAAATTATATACTGCAATATTAAGTATGCTGAAGAGCACTATAAATCAAAATTTTCAGTATGATATATTACCTGTAACCAATGGCAGTATTTTGAGGAAATTCACTCCATCAGCTGTACCAAAGTCTATCAACTTGATACAATCTTCAGATTTTAGAGGGCAGGACATTTTGTCTGAAGTAGAAAATGAGATGTAAATATATAGATAAAAATGCAAATGTGCTTTGATCATTACATATTATGTAATCAAGAAGGGTGTAATTAATCAAGAATTCATCTTTATAATTAACTAACGCTCAATAAATATTAAATGTATGAATATTTTTGACAAGTACCATACAAGAAATAAACAGAAGGCAATACCACCATTAATTTACCAGGTCAAAGGGAGGGCCACTATGGCAGAGTGGTAACACTCTCGCCTTCCACCTCTGAGACTGGAGTTTGAATGCTGGCCTGACCTAAAGTGGGAAAGCTGATAGTTGCTTGCCATTGGTCGGCAGTTTACAGTACAGAACCTTGACCAACTGTATGTACTGGTTTCCTCTGCCCATAAACCTACCCATTGTGATATGACCTATACAATGTGTTGAAACTGACATTAAAACCCAAATAAACAAATAAACATTTCCAAAATGTATAGGGATACCAGGGGCCGGTTTCACAAAGAATCTTAGACTTAGCCAAGTTTTTGGCTAAGTCTGGGACTTAAAATCTATGACTTTGGTCTTACCCAGGTCTGAGACTTAAATGGATTTCACAAAGGGTGACTTATCTAAGTCCAAGATTATCAAATAACCACAGTGTTTTGGGGCGATCATGTGACCTTTCATATCTATTCAAAATATACTATTGGTGACATATATCTTTCATTTGGTGCATTTTATCTAAGGATAAGTGCTGTTGTGAAACGGAAAACCTTGTTACCACATATAAGCTTCCCAAAGTTTATGGCGGCCATATTTAAGTCCTCTTTACAAACTTTAAGGTCACTACCTACCAGACTTTAAAGTAAGTCCACTGACTTAGCAATTTCATGGACTTCATGGACATTCGCTATGTCAAAGTCCTAAATTTTAGTCTAAGTCTGGCCTTAAGTCCCTTTGCAAAATCGGCCCAAGGTCATAACTCTTTTCTGTGAAACCCAGGAGTAACTATAATTTAAACACTAATAGAATAAAGCTATATATTTTTCAATAGATGAATAAAAAGTAACATAAAATTGGCATTAGGTCAACAAAGTGTTGCACACTACAGAAATAGTATTAGCACAGAATAAATGCAGAATAAACATCAGCTATTTTCAGATAACTACAGATCTTAAAGTGTGTCATATGACACCAATATGATTCTCCACCCTTATCTTGTTGAATTTTAAGGTGCTGTTAGACAAAGATAACCTGTAAGCCAAGACATACTTAATACTTTATCTGTTGTACTTAACTCAGTTGTTAAATTTCCATTAATAGAATTATTAATTTGCTAACATTTTGCTCTGACAAACATTTTAAATTACTCTTTCAAACTTGCTAAATGCCAACTAGTTTGCACTTTTTTGCTGTATCTCTTCAAACGTCGGTCATGCTAGTACCTTAAACAGTGGGTTAAATTTAAAATTATACTTTAATAGAAATTAAATCTAATATTACCTATTGCATCTTTCAGATATTTTGGATACAATTTATAGACTGGCTGTATAACATTTCTGCTGTAAAAGTTGCTGCCCTCCTCCGGGCAGTACATCATAGCATTGTTGATGTCTTTACTCTCCATATCTAGATAATACAAGGCAAAACTCAAAATTAACTACTTTATGAACCCTATGCTATGGTATAAACTTGTTAATACGATGATAATATCCACTGAATTGAATAACATCGAATTGTGGTGATACATATGTAATTTATATGTATAATAGTAAATATGTTTGTATGTTTCCCATATCAATTAAAAGTGTGCTGTGATCTCTGATTGCTACAAGTGGCTACCAATTTTTTCTGTACTCAGGTTGCCGAACTGTTACTGTTGTGTCAAGAGACTAGATTTTAGCGGATTTGTAGAGGTACTGTAATTGTTCTGGAATTGGCAGATCTACTCTATGGTCCTGTTATAATTTTGTATAGCTGAAAACATCAAACATTAAAAATAAACCATTTTCACATTGTGCGAATTTGAGACAATGTAGTAAAGTTTGTAATATACAATGCTATTGCTCAGCATACACTACAATTTTATCTACACAGATGTATAAAAGTGGTAAAGCTATAAGTACAATTTAAAATTGCACACCCACTTCTTTCCATCAATATGGACAACAACATTGAAACTATACTACCAATCTAAAACACTATTTGCTGGCAATATAAAACGTTTTCTTTGATGACTTTCTAATAAAAATGCAAAATATTTGTTACATTGTTATTAACAAAACTGTATACATAAAAATAGGTGTAAAAATTAAAAAAAATACACCAATACCTAACCAGTATTTTTTGACAATCGTTGAAGGTAGTTTAGACTGTGCAGTAGCAGACAGGAAAATCTGTAATTAAGTTTTGACAGTTTATAGTGTGCTTGATTTTGAAGTGAATATTGAATTTTCTACTTTGAATCTTGAACCTGATCTCGAGTGGGAAACTTTATTAGTTGCTTTACATGATGAACTGTTAAAATAGACACTTGACCAGCTTGTATACCAGATCAGTACTGTACTATGACCAACTGCCAGTTTATCAGAATATTGTAGCATTTTACATATGAATGAACACATTAAAAACATTTTTATTATATACTGCTTTGAAATTTATGTGACAAAACATACTCACTGGGTAGCTAAAGCCTCTGCCACCAGCTTTATAATAACCTGTAAATATAACTAAAATACAAAACTTAAACCAATATGTGAAGGATGCTATGATATGCAGGATGGATAAAGTTACATAATCGACAGCTCTACAATTTATCATATGAATTGACTCTACTTCATTGCTATACAGTTTAACAACACATGGTCATAATGTTTTTACTGCTGCAGAAGTACGGAGACCCCGAGGACAATAATATGAAAGCTGTAAGTTGCATATCACCACTTATTTTCTTTTGAACTTTATATTATATTTGATGCTCAAAGCTCATTAATTTCATGGCAGAATATGTGGAGATTACCACATAATTTGCTGCTACTTGTTGTGATCACAATATGATCTTGTTATTATGACAATAATAAGTCATGACCATAATAAGATAAGTCATACTTTTGAGATATGCTGGTGATTACCGCATACTAAGTTGCACTAGCAAATTCTAATCTGATCAGAACTTCTATAGCACTTAATCTCCATCATTTGACAGACACTAAGGTGCTGCTATACATAGACATATAGAATAACCATAGGGCCACTGACAGCCATATCATACCAAAGAAGACATGGGTTGCAGGGTGGCTAAGATAGTACATCCTGCTAACATAATACTCACAATATCCTAATGCAGGTTCTGAAGTTAAACCACATGGTGAATAGTTAAGACCTAATCTTCACTTTTCTCTCGATATATCCACAATCCAAATGAAACTCCAATGTCTGCTACCATGTCACGCAGTATCAAATAATCTGTGCTAATTGCTGTTTGTATGGTGACATCACAACATCAATAAATAAGTTAGATATTTATGTTTAAAAACTGTGAGCCTTCCATTATGAAGATATGGACATGTCCCCCACATTTCTCGTACCTTTTTACCAACCCAGTTAAACTTGTAGATAAAGTTTCTGTGGCTAAAACCGCCCTTTTTATTGACATCCAGCAAACAATGACAGAGCTTCATCAGTACCTGTTACCCTTACAACTGTAATAACTTGAAATGCAACTTTTAACTTATAAAGTGACAAGCATTTAAAAAAAAACAGTGTAATTAAAAATATAGCCATATTAATATTGGTTCCATTATGTGATGCCAGTCATTTGCAAATAGGTTAAAGCAAGAAGAAATTCTTCACCAACTAGTATCTACTGGTCTACTCTGCAATTAAAACTACTCATCGTGGTATAACCTAATGTGTTGATTTAGAAAATTTTCAATTTGCATCCCTCCCAGGAACCAGCGATACTTATGATACTACTATTTATATTAGTATTATTATTATGTATTTATACTCAGCGCAATATCTCCATATACTACAGGACTCAAAGCGCTATTTCACCAATCCAACTGTACAGGTACAGCCCCAACTCACAATTCCCCTAACTGGAAGATAGAGGCTCAAGGATGACCATTTATCAACGTCCTTGAGGTTCTTTAACCTGCCACTGGGGATAGGACCCAATGACAGAGGACCGCCATTTTAAGTGGTCATCCGAGCCACTATACATTTGCCTCTACCTGGGGTTGAACCCACGTCCTCCGAGTTCCTAGACAAGTGTGTTACCCGCTAGGCCACAGTGGCAGATAAATGATAGTAGTGGCAGATAGTATGATATTAGTAGTTATTTGATTTTATTATTTAGGGTTTTATGTCGCTTTCAACACTTTACTGGTCATATCAACAGGTAGTTTTGTGGTCAGAGGAAACCAGTACATACAGTTGGTCAAGGTTCTGTATTGTAAACTGGTGACCAACTACCAACTTTCTCACATCAGGTCCGGGTTCGAACCATCAACCTCAGAGGTGGGAGGTGAGTGTGTTACCACTGCATCACCATGGCACCCATTTTAGTTATTTGACACTAGTTGTCGGTTATTACTTATGTCTACAATTGTTGTATTTGATATGGGTCTTGGAAAGAAAAACATTGTATAACATTTCTAAGCTTATAAACTTTAATTCCGGTATGTAGCTACTAACATGCAAAATAAAATTCCCCTTCGACCTTTTTTTTGCATTTGACCTATTTGTATTTGTAATGTCTATAACTCCGGTACTCAGGAAACTCCATTGGCTCCCTGTTCAGTTTTGCTCAGAGTTCAAACTGGCTACCCTGGTGTACAAGTTTATTCATACGGGTTTCCCTAAATATTTTGCTCCATATCTATCCACATACCACACTACTTACAATACTAGACGTAGTCAGAGTGTTGCAAATTTCCTTAATGTACCAAAATTTCAACCTACAATTCACGAGTCCACTAAGCAGTTTTGCTTTAGTTTTGCCTTTGATGCTCCCACTGTTTGGAATTCACTTCCTGAAGACATTTGTGCATCACCCACTATTGCCACTTTTAGCTAGAGCTAGTTAGAGTTTCAATTATCAGATCTAACATAATAGCAATGTCAATTAGAAAACCTATAAATTACAGATAATAAAAGTATAGGAAAGAAAAAGCTTTCAACAATGACAGAAATGTTAAAGTAAGTCCAAGGATGCCATAACAAGAATAAGATATACTGAGCCAATCTGTACCGGACCATAGCAACAAATTGACATACACCTGTGCATAAACCAATGACAATCAGGCACTCAGATGGTGACCGCTGACAGCCTGCTGATAAAGTCTACTATATTAAATATAATAATGCATGTATAAAAGTGGCATGATGACAAGGTCATGTTGGTATGAAGATGCTCAAATGCATGTTGGAGAAATATATGGTGAACTGAAGAGGTCCTAATCCAAGCCAAACATGTTCCCCATAACACAGTCTACAGTAATCTAACTGATCTGAAGATGGCCATTTATTTATTACTTACTGAATAGTAATCTGGCAAAAATAACAAAGTAGACAACATACAGCATGCCATAAACAAGCCAAAGTCATTACCAGATAACCCAAGCCAACCTAGATTGTCAACAGTAGCAGTCCAAGTCGCCACTAAGTGTATATCTTGGAGGTTGACTAAAGTGAAGAGTAGTATAAAGAAAATGAAGAATTATCGGCAGTAGTCCATGCCCAGAAGATGACATCAATACTTATAGTTGAAATGACATCAAAGAGACAGATCCTCATGTATTACTCATATGAAGATCACATCCAAATAAAAACCAAGCAGATGAGTGGCAATGCAGCAGTAAAACAAGATACTGACATTGTAGTGAATGAATGAATGCTGAGGATGTATAATCACGCACAAGAGCTGGAATATTCTAACTAGGCCAGGTGAAAAGGACTATCGACTCGAGTATTAGAAAAGCTCAGCTCAACACAATGCCCAGGCATCTGAATCTAACAAATCGGTTTGTGGACACCAAAATAGAGATGGCAAAGCCATATGAGTGGGGAAAGTTTTATGATGCAGAACCTGCATAATAAAAAATAGCATTTAAACTGGGCCTCCAGACTGCACCTTTGAACTATCCAGTGACCTCCACCTCCTAAAGAAGCTGCCATTGCTCCATTCAAAGGGACTATTAAGAGCATGGCCCGATACTGACAGCTGTCGTGTTGTTGATCTTCCATTGACCCAAGGTAGCTATGAAAACTTATGTTGAATGATTGACAAAAGTATCCCCAACTCAATGAAATATAACATATTTCCCAAACGCATTAATAGAAACATTTTCATAAAATTTTGGGGAGCAGCATTGTTGTCATATAATCTTTTTGTTTTAGGTAGATTTCATTATCTATTCTGGTTATATCTCTCTACACAAGATCTATATTGCCCCTTCACAATATATTTGGATCACCGTAACTTGCTTTCTATTCAATTTGTTTTGGTCACATTTCTTTTGCTTTTTGGCACCTGCTGTACGGTTTCTTTTAAAACATGCTAACACGAAACAAGAGCTTTGAAGCTGGTGATTTTTATTTTTGCTGATTTATGCCATATGCTACATAATATTGAACAAAGCACAAGTCAAGATATACTGTTTTGTATTATGTTTTTATCATAACCGTGTCTGACTTTAATCAGAGATTGATTTGAAAATTAAATCACAAATATTTTACAGTTTATACGTGAAGTAATTGATAATGTGTATGACGCAAATAGATTATTATGTTCTCAAATGTTCACAATATCTCTAGCAAATATTTCACTAAAATGTTTGACATGATAAAAACAGAATTTTGTAAAGACTCAATTATTCACATCAATGTACTTCTTTCATAGTTGCACTTCTATGTTAGTCAATATTCCAGCTGCTAGAATTCCAAAATTATTTCCAATACACTCCAGTTGTTTCCCTCCTGACTCAAATTAGGGCATGTTAAACTTTACTGAGAGAGGACGAAGCCCAAAGTCAAAGTTTGAGCTTTATTGTCCCATTCTACAGCAAGTCTGAGATTGGGACTGACCCTCAGCATTGCTATATATTTAGTCTGTCAAATTTGCTAACCACCAGGTCACCGAGGACCTTTGCTATGATAGGAACAATACATTTATAAAATTTATGTACAGGCAAATTATTTGAATATTAATTGATTGTAAATTTTCAAGCTTGCTGTATTTGAGGTTTTAAGGTATTCTGGTTGAAATGAACAATTTGAGGACTATTGAGCACTGTACAATCAATATGGAAAAATGTCTTCTGACCGAACAAAATCATCAACAAAGGATAAGACCAAGACTGACAAATCAGTTAAAAAGCTTAAACAGACATTACCAAATTATCACATGTTTTACATAATGCCAGTTAATGATAAAGCCAGCAGCGCAGTTATACACCTGAATTCATTTCACCGAAGACCAAAGCGAACAATGTGGTTTTACATGTGAATATGTTTAACAAGTTTTACTTCTAGTTACATGAGTCTATCAGAGTGGATGCCCAAGTGGCTGGACAAGCTGGAATGCAGCAGGACAATCAGCACTACACTTTTAAAACTTTATCCCAACTTCAAAGCATGGGAGATGGTCACCTTCAAATGAATCATAGACAAATCATCCCTTTGCTAAATCGGCCCCCGTCAAATCGGCCCCCAAAATAAAATAGCATAGTCAAATCAACCCCCATGGAAAAAACTTAGTCAAATCGGCCCCTTTGAAATTAGTGTACTCTAAAAGAGAATATGTTAAAGAAATGACAAAAACCACCATCTAATAAGAATGTGATTTAATAAAAACTCTTATTTAATCAAAACTCTCATTTAATCAATTGCACTTTGAATAAAAAACAAATAAGTGAATAAAGGACAGACGATAGACAATATTGATTACAGCATCCAAAAATCTTTGATATATGTTGATTGCACTTTTGCTAGATATCACTGAAGTAGTTATCACTCTTGATATAATGTGATTACATAATTGCACTTATAATTATTCTACTATAAACACATGTCTAAAGAACATAGTTAAATGAAAGCTTGATGATGCATTCAAATATCTTTGGTATGTGTTAATCACACTTTGCACGTGTCACTTGAGAAGTAGTCATAGTTAGTAGTAGTCATTATTTGTCAATAAAACCCAGATGGGCGACTCTTCCATTGTTTCAACTCTCCATTATTTTTGCATAATGGAGGGTTAACACTACATTATTTTCTAACAGTGGATTGTGGTTTAGTTCAATGGCCAGTCTGCCAAGAACAAAAGGGTACTTAGTATTTGCCAGTCATCCTCAGCACAATGCATTCAATATTGAAATGTTTTCACAACTTCTTTCATATTAATTAGTTAGTGGGTACATTTACAAAGTCTTTTCAATTCTGAATGACATTCAGAGTTCACAGAAAAATACCTCATGGAAAAATGCTACCTTGAAAAAAATACTTCCTGACAAATACAAACAAGCAGTTTAATTCGGTGAAATGAATTCAGGTGTATAACTGCACTGCTTGCTTTATCATTAACTGGCATTATGTAAAACATGTGATAATTTGGTAATGTCTGTTTAAGCTTTTTAACTGATTTGTCAGTCTTGGTCTTATCCTTTGTTGATGATTTTGTTCGGTCAGAAGACATTTTTCCATATTGATTGTACAGTGCTCAATAGTCCTCAAATTGTTCATTTCAACCAGAATACCTTAAAACCTTAAATACAGCAAGCTTGAAAATTTACAATCAATTAATATTCAAATAATTTGCCTGTACATAAATTTTATAAATGTATTGTTCCTATCATAGCAAAGGTCCTCGGTGGCCTGGTGGTTAGCAAATTTGACAGACTATCATATATTATTGCATATAGCAATGCTGAGGGTCAGTCCCAATCTCAGACTTGCTGTAGAATGGGACAATAAAGCTCGAACTTTGACTTTGGGCTTCGTCCTCTCTCAGTAAAGTTTAACATGCCCTAATTTGAGTCAGGAGGGAAACAACTGGAGTGTATTGGAAATAATTTTGGAATTCTAGCAGCTGGAATATTGACTAACATATAAGTGCAACTATGAAAGAAGTACATTGATGTGAATAATTGAGTCTTTACAAAATTCTGTTTTTATCATGTCAAACATTTTAGTGAAATATTTTCTAGAGATATTGTGAACATTTGAGAACATAATAATCTATTTGTGTCATATACATTATCAATTACTTCATGTATAAACTGTAAAATATTTGTGATTTAATTTCAAATCAATCTGATTAAAGTCAGACACGGTTACGATAAAAACATAATACAAAACAGTATATCTTGACTTGTGCTTTGTTCAATATTATGTAGCATATGGCATAAATCAGCAAAAATAAAAATCACCAGCTTCAAAGCTCTTGTTTCGTGTTAGCATGTTTTAAAAGAAACCATACAGCAGGTGCCAAAAAGCAAAAGAAATGTGACCAAAACAAATTGAATAGAAAGCAAGTTACGGTGATCCAAATATATTGTGAAGGGGCAATATAGATCTTGTGTAGAGAGATATAACCAGAATAGATAATGAAATCTACCTAAAACAAAAAGATTATATGACAACAATGCTGCTCCCCAAAATTTTATGAAAATGTTTCTATTAATGCGTTTGGGAAATATGTTATATTTCATTGAGTTGGGGATACTTTTGTCAATCATTCAACATAAGTTTTCATAGCTACCTTGGGTCAATGGAAGATCAACAACACGACAGCTGTCAGTATCGGGCCATGCTCTAATAGTCCCTTTGAATGGAGCAATGGCAGCTTCTTTAGGAGGTGGAGGTCACTGGATAGTTCAAAGGTGCAGTCTGGGGGCCCAGTTTAAATGCTATTTTTATTATGCAGGTTCTGCATCATAAAACTTTCCCCACTCATATGGCTTTGCCATCTCTATTTTGGTGTCCACAAACCGATTTGTTAGATTCAGATGCCTGGGCATTGTGTTGAGCTGAGCTTTTCTGATACTCGAGTCGATAGTCCTTTTCACCTGGCCTAGTTAGAATATTCCAGCTCTTGTGCGTGATTATACATCCTCAGCATTCATTCATTCACTACAATGTCAGTATCTTGTTTTACTGCTGCATTGCCACTCATCTGCTTGGTTTTTATTTGGATGTGATCTTCATATGAGTAATACATGAGGATCTGTCTCTTTGATGTCATTTCAACTATAAGTATTGATGCCATCTTCTGGGCATGGACTACTGCTGATAATTCTTCATTTTCTTTGTACTACTCTTCACTTTAGTCAACCTCCAAGATATACATTTAGTGGCGACTTGGACTGCTACTGTTGACAATCTAGGTTGGCTTGGGTTATCTGGTAATGACTTTGGCTTGTTTATGGCATGCTGTATGTTGTCTACTTTGTTATTTTTGCCAGATTACTATTCAGTAAGTAATAAATAAATGGCCATCTTCAGATCAGTTAGATTACTGTAGACTGTGTTATGGGGAACATGTTTGGCTTGGATTAGGACCTCTTCAGTTCACCATATATTTCTCCAACATGCATTTGAGCATCTTCATACCAACATGACCTTGTCATCATGCCACTTTTATACATGCATTATTATATTTAATATAGTAGACTTTATCAACAGGCTGTCAGCGGTCACCATCTGAGTGCCTGATTGTCATTGGTTTATGCACAGGTGTATGTCAATTTGTTGCTATGGTCCGGTACAGATTGGCTCATTATATCTTATTCTTGTTATGGCATCCTTGGACTTACTTTAACATTTCTGTCATTGTTGAAAGCTTTTTCTTTCCTATACTTTTATTATCTGTAATTTATAGGTTTTCTAATTGACATTGCTATTATGTTAGATCTGATAATTGAAACTCTAACTAGCTCTAACTAAAAGTGGCAATAGTGGGTGATGCACAAATGTCTTCAGGAAGTGAATTCCAAACAGTGGGAGCATCAAAGGCAAAACTAATGCCAAACTGCTTAGTGGACTCGTAAATTGTAGGTTGAAATTTTGGTACATTAAGGAAATTTGCAACACTCTGACTACGTCTAGTATTGTAAGTAGTGTGGTATGTGGATAGATATGGAGCAAAATATTTAGGGAAACCCGTATGAATAAACTTGTACACCAGGGTAGCCAGTTTGAACTCTGAGCAAAACTGAACAGGGAGCCAATGGAGTTTCCTGAGTACCGGAGTTATAGACATTACAAATACAAATAGGTCAAATGCAAAAAAAAAGGTCGAAGGGGAATTTTATTTTGCATGTTAGTAGCTACATACCGGAATTAAAGTTTATAAGCTTAGAAATGTTATACAATGTTTTTCTTTCCAAGACCCATATCAAATACAACAATTGTAGACATAAGTAATAACCGACAACTAGTGTCAAATAACTAAAATGGGTGCCATGGTGATGCAGTGGTAACACACTCACCTCCCACCTCTGAGGTTGATGGTTCGAACCTGGACCTGATGTGAGAAAGTTGGTAGTTGGTCACCAGTTTACAATACAGAACCTTGACCAACTGTATGTACTGGTTTCCTCTGACCACAAAACTACCTGTTGATATGACCAGTAAAGTGTTGAAAGCGACATAAAACCCTAAATAATAAAATCAAATAACTACTAATATCATACTATCTGCCACTACTATCATTTATCTGCCACTGTGGCCTAGCGGGTAACACACTTGTCTAGGAACTCGGAGGACGTGGGTTCAACCCCAGGTAGAGGCAAATACATAGTGGCTCGGATGACCACTTAAAATGGCGGTCCTCTGTCATTGGGTCCTATCCCCAGTGGCAGGTTAAAGAACCTCAAGGACGTTGATAAATGGTCATCCTTGAGCCTCTATCTTCCAGTTAGGGGAACGTCAGTTACTTGTGAGTTGGGGCTGTACCTGTACAGTTGGATTGGTGAAATAGTGCTTTGAGTCCTGTAGTATATGGAGATATTGCGCTGAGTATAAATACATAATAATAATATTAATATAAATAGTAGTATCATAAGTATCACTGGTTCCTGGGAGGGATGCAAATTGAAAATTTTCTAAATCAACACATTAGGTTATACCACGATGAGTAGTTTTAATTGCAGAGTAGACCAGTAGATACTATTTGGTGAAGAATTTCTTCTTGCTTTAACCTATTTGCAAATGACTGGCATCACATAATGGAACCAATATTAATATGGCTATATTTTTAATTACACTGTTTTTTTTTAAAAAATGCTTGTCACTTTATAAGTTAAAAGTTGCATTTCAAGTTATTACAGTTGTAAGGGTAACAGGTACTGATGAAGCTCTGTCATTGTTTGCTGCATGTCAATAAAAAGGGTGGTTTTAGCCACAGAAACTTTATCTACAAGTTTAACTGGGTTGGTAAAAAGGTACGAGAAATGTGGGGGACATGTCCATATCTTCATAATGGAAGGCTCACAGTTTTTAAACATAAATATCTAACTTATTTATTGATGTTGTGATGTCACCATACAAACAGCAATTAGCACAGATTATTTGATACTGCATGACATGGTAGCAGACATTGGAGTTTCATTTGGATTGTGGATATATCGAGAGAAAAGTGAAGATTAGGTCTTAACTATTCACCATGTGGTTTAACTTCAGAACCTGCATTAGGATATTGTGAGTATTATGTTAGCAGGATGTACTATCTTAGCCACCCTGCAACCCATGTCTTCTTTGGTATGATATGGCTGTCAGTGGCCCTATGGTTATTCTATATGTCTATGTATAGCAGCACCTTAGTGTCTGTCAAATGATGGAGATTAAGTGCTATAGAAGTTCTGATCAGATTAGATTTTGCTAGTGCAACTTAGTATGCGGTAATCACCAGCATATCTCAAAAGCATGACTTATCTTATTATGGTCATGACTTATTATTGTCATAATAACAAGATCATATTGTGATCACAACAAGTAGCAGCAAATTATGTGGTAATCTCCACATATTCTGCCATGAACACCAGATGATTTTGATGTCACCATATCTGGTGATCACAAATTAATGAGCTTTGAGCATCAAATATAATATAAAGTTCAAAAGAAAATAAGTGGTGATATGCAACTTACAGCTTGCATATTATTGTCCTCGGGGTCTCCGTACTTCTGCAGCAGTAAAAACATTGTGACCATGTGTTGTTAAACTGTATAACAATGAAGTAGAGTCAATTCATATGATAAATTGTAGAGCTGTCGATTATGTAACTTTATCCATCCTGCATATCATAGCATCCTTCACATATTGGTTTAAGTTTTGTATTTTAGTTATATTTACAGGTTATTATAAAGCTGGTGGCAGAGGCTTTAGCTACCCAGTGAGTATGTTTTGTCACATAAATTTCAAAGCAGTATATAATAAAAATGTTTTTAATGTGTTCATTCATATGTAAAATGCTACAATATTCTGATAAACTGGCAGTTGGTCATAGTACAGTACTGATCTGGTATACAAGCTGGTCAAGTGTCCATTTTAACAGTTCATCATGTAAAGCAACTAATAAAGTTTGCCACTCGAGATCAGGTTCAAGATTCAAAGTAGAAAATTCAATATTCACTTCAAAATTAAGCACACTATAAACTGTCAAAACTTAATTACAGATTTTCCTGTCTGCTACTGCACAGTCTAAACTACCTTCAACGATTGTCAAAAAAAACTGGTAAGGTATTGGTGTATTTTTTTTTAATTTTTACACCTATTTTTATGTATACAGTTTTGTTAATAACAATGTAACAAATATTTTGCATTTTTATTAGAAAGTCATCAAAGAAAACGTTCTATATTGCCAGCAAATAGTGTTTTAGATTGGTAGTATAGTTTCAATGTTGTTGTCCATATTGATGGAAAGAAGTGGGTGTGCAATTTTAAATTGTACTTATAGCTTTACCACTTTTATACATCTGTGTAGATAAAAATGTAGTGTATGCTGAGCAATAGCAAGCTAGTAGGATAGAAGACATTGTATATTACAAACTTTACTACATTGTCTCAAATTCGCACAATGTGAAAATGGTTTATTTTTAATGTTTGATGTTTTCAGCTATACATAATTATAACAGGACCATAGAGTAGATCTGCCAATTCCAGAACAATTACAGTACCTCTACAAATCCGCTAAAATCTAGTCTCTTGACACAACAGTAACAGTTCGGCAACCTGAGTACAGAAAAAATTGGTAGCCACTTGTAGCAATCAGAGATCACAGCACACTTTTAATTGATATGGGAAACATACAAACATATTTACTATTATACATATAAATTACATATGTATCACCACAATTCGATGTTATTCAATTCAGTTGATATTATCATCGTATTAACAAGTTTATACCATAGCATAGTGTCCATAAAGTAGTTAATTTTGAGTTTTGCCTTGTATTATCTAGATATGGAGAGTAAAGACATCAACAATGTTATGATGTACTGCCCGGAGGAGGGCAGCAACTTTTACAGCAGAAATGTTATACAGCCAGTCTATAAATTGTATCCAAAATATCTGAAAGATGCAATAGGTAATATTAGATTTAATTTCTATTAAAGTATAATTTTAAATTTAACCCACTGTTTAAGGTACTAGCATGACCGACGTTTGAAGAGATACAGCAAAAAAGTGCAAACTAGTTGGCATTTAGCAAGTTTGAAAGAGTAATTTAAAATGTTGTCAGTTTTCAAAATGTTAGCAAATTAATAATTCTATTAATGGAAATTTAACAACTGAGTTAAGTACAACAGATAAAGTATTAAGTATGTCTTGGCTTACAGGTTATCTTTGTCTAACAGCACCTTAAAATTCAACAAGATAAGGGTGGAGAATCATATTGGTGTCATATGACACACTTTAAGATCTGTAGTTATCTGAAAATAGCTGATGTTTATTCTGCATTTATTCTGTGCTAATACTATTTCTGTAGTGTGCAACACTTTGTTGACCTAATGCCAATTTTATGTTACTTTTTATTCATCTACTGAAAAATATATAGCTTTATTCTATTAGTGCTTTAAATTATAGTTACTCCTGGGTTTCACAGAAAAGAGTTATGACCTTGGGCCGATTTTGCAAAGAGACTTAAGGCCAGACTTAGACTAAAATTTAGGACTTTGACATAGCGAATGTCCATGAAGTCCATGAAATTGCTAAGTCAGTGGACTTACTTTAAAGTCTGGTAGGTAGTGACCTTAACTCTTTCGGCGCGATTGGCGACTTCCGTCGACATATATAACAAGCGCGACGCTAACGTAAGTTTTGATCTGTTCAACGCGGCTTTGTTTTTCGCAAGTAGTGAATGAGAAAACAGGAATTTTTTCATTGGTTGAGTCCTTGACCACTGAAAGTATTATATTTTCTTTGTTTTTTTGATTGGCTGACGGCTATCCAATAGAATTTGAGTATTTGTTGATTGACAGGCTCTCTGCTGGAAATAAGGAATAATTTACGTAAGCATGTATAGGTTCATTGCCAAATGAGAAAATAGTACTAATTCATTGTTTCTTTTGCAGAATAATGTCTTTTAGGCATTTTAAGTAATTATGTGATGCAATCGAAATATTTACAGCTTATTTACAGTCTATTTACACAAAGGAATGACGTATTCACCACGTCATTATCACAGAAAATAATTTTATACGTCACGGCGATTATTGTCGACTTTCGCGCTTCATAGAAATGGCGACGAAAGGCGACTGCCGCATTTTATACGCATTTTACTACGTGAAACTCGCGGCAAAAGAGTTAAAGTTTGTAAAGAGGACTTAAATATGGCCGCCATAAACTTTGGGAAGCTTATACGTGGTAACAAGGTTTTCCATTTCACAACAGCACTTATCCTTAGATAAAATGCACCAAATGAAAGATATATGTCACCAATAGTATATTTTGAATAGATATGAAAGGTCACATGATCGCCCCAAAACACTGTGGTTATTTGATAATCTTGGACTTAGATAAGTCACCCTTTGTGAAATCCATTTAAGTCTCAGACCTGGCTAAGACCAAAGTCATAGATTTTAAGTCCCAGACTTAGCCAAAAACTTGGCTAAGTCTAAGATTCTTTATTTGTTTATTTGGGTTTTAATGTCGGTTTCAACACATTGTATAGGTCATATCATAATGGGTAGGTTTATGGGCAGAGGAAACCAGTACATACAGTTGGTCAAGGTTCTGTACTGTATACTGCCGACCAATGGCAAGCAACTATCAGCTTTCCCACTTTAGGTCAGGCCAGGATTCAAACTCCAATCTCAGAGGTGGAAGGCGAGAGTGTTACCACTCTGCCATAGTGGCCCTCCCTTTGACCTGGTAAATTAATGTTGGTATTGCCTTCTGTTTATTTCTTGTATGGTACTTGTCAAAAATATTCATACATTTAATATTTATTGAGCGTTAGTTAATTATAAAGATGAATTCTTGATTAATTACACCCTTCTTGATTACATAATATGTAATGATCAAAGCACATTTGCATTTTTATCTATATATTTACATCTCATTTTCTACTTCAGACAAAATGTCCTGCCCTCTAAAATCTGAAGATTGTATCAAGTTGATAGACTTTGGTACAGCTGATGGAGTGAATTTCCTCAAAATACTGCCATTGGTTACAGGTAATATATCATACTGAAAATTTTAATTTATAGTGCTCTTCAGCATACTTAATATTGCAGTATATAATTTTAATTTTAATTTATAATCAAGTCATAACAAGAAACTGACAATTTCTTTATTGATATTATGCAAAGTGTAATTAACATATTTAAAAAATACTTGGATGTTATGTCCTATAGATACTTGTTTATGTTACATTTACCACAATTGTTTACATCCATAACTTATGTTTATAATATAATAATTATGTAATCTTAAGGCATTGCTCAGATAATTTCCTACTTGGTCAACAAAGTTCTAATTGGCTATTTATTTCATACTATTGCTTGAAAATGTCTCTAATCAAAACTGTAATTTTATTTTGCCAACTCAATAATTTTTACTATTATTATTTTTTGGAGTTATGCTTTACATAAAATATAGTTTACTAAAACTTGACAGAAATACAAAACCCTTTCCAGTCTTTTTAATTTTTTAAATTTTGTCTTTCACAAAAATTAACAGTTTTCTTACATAAAAATAATTCAAAAAGTGATTACAGTGACATAATAAGTCAGAAAGTCATTACAGTGACTAAAGAGGAAGAAAAATAATAGTAGGAGTCAGCAAACCCTTAACAAATAGTGTATTCATTGTTTTTTTTTCTTGACCAATGCTCTTGATAAAAACTAAACATGAAAAAAGGTGTGATATAGTTTTTCTTTAAAAGCAGTCAAGACCTTTTGAAATGTGTTATTAGAAATGCTGAATCATTTTTTGTTATTAGATATAATTTAGTTTCTAAATGCTATTTTTGTTGTATTTCCTGTATTTTGTCAAAAAGATGAACTGCTTTGACAGTAAAATTAATAGACTTATCACACACTTAATAGATTTCTTTTAAGATTTCCTTTTACAAGTACATTTGCTCATTTGTCTTAAATTTTTCCAATCTAATGCAGATTCCTTGCCATAATAAAACTAATGTTCAACGGTATCTATCTCACTGCAATATGCACAAGTAGAATCAGCTCCAATATTCCAAATATTTAGATTATAATTACATGCAAAATATCTATGAACTATTTGATATTGCAGACTTTGCAATTTGATATTTTTGGTAACCATGGAAGGCAAAGAATAAATAGATTGCCAGTCTAACACTTCAATATTCAATCCATTTCATTTCTGCTGATGGGGCATTATGTTTATATGTAAGACTTTCACAAACTATTTTATTTGTCAGTTTTTCACATTTTTTCATTTATTAAATCTGAGCTTTTATCTCCATTTAACTTTCTTTTCCATTTGGCCGGAATAGAAGATGTTAACAAATTATAGTGCAAAATTGATAAATTGCAATCAATTTAGTTTTGAATCAAGATAAGATAAATAAATCTTTAATTCTGGTTATTTTTTTAGTTTTAGGAAACTAAAGTTATAGTCAATTACTTTACCTCCAATTAAAATGTATTTATTAAAATAGCAGTTATAGTCAATTACTTTACCTCCAATTAAAATGTACTTATTAAATGCTATTTTTTCACTCAAAACTTCTTGTACCATAGTTGCTTGTACTGAAAAGAAAGTAAACCATGATTCTAACATTGGTTTGTAAAATTGTGAATCTTACAAACTTGATTTATCAAAGTAGGATCTAGCTTGTGTAAAAGAAGCTGTTTATCTTTAATTTTTGCACTAAACAGTGTCAGGTCTTTCCATTTGGCTTTTAAGGTAACAGTGTTTTCATTTTTTTCATCTAAGATTCTCTTTATCCACATTGCTTTTAGTGATGTGACCACATTTTTAAAATGACCACCCATCTCTATACTATCTATAAACACACTCTTTTGAGATTTGGGCTTTTGCCCTTACCCCATAAAAATTCAAAATATATACTATCTATTTTATTAAATATAGATTCTGGGACATAGACCATGCTACACAAGTTGATTATCTGACTGATCACAAGGTTTTTAAAACAGGCAGCAGCCTTGTCTTATCCATCTCTCCAATCTAAAAATTAGATGATTTACCATTGTTTGTCACACAGCTTTCTATGTTGTTTAAAATATTTTAACCCAAGATATGAATGAATCATCAAAATTAAAAGCCTTTAAACATTTTACTAAAAGGGGCACCTACTAAATAGCACTGTCTTTTTAAATTTACTTCTGAGTTCATAAGGTAAACATGATTTAATAAATAAAGTTAAAATTACTATTACTTTACTAGAATTATGACCAATAAAACTCACTTTTCATGATTTTTCAGAAAAATACCTGTATTTACACCTTGATCAGCCTTCTGTTGGAAGTGCAACACATTGCAGATAAATATTGTATCCCCCAAAAGCCAAGGACTGATACAGTTTTGCACCAGTTACAATATCATACAAGACAGTCTGATCCAATCTCATTATTCACACTGACCACAATACAATAGAAGTTTGTTTTAGTTTTTTTTCATTTTTATTATATATATACACACAAATAAAGTAATAAGATTGTCAGTTGCAAATTAGTGTTCTAACAAAATCATTTGCAATTAAACAAAGAGCTAGATAATATATGTATATATATTATGCCCAATCCATGAAATTGTCCATTTCATGACGTAAGCAGCTGTCCAGCACGTTTTGTGAAAAGAGCAATTATTCAATTGTGACCTGACAATTTCATGAAACGGGATATCGCATGCATGGAAATTACATTTTCATACATAGATAAAAGAAAAACCTTACCAACACTTTTAAGAATTGCTATATTGCATTATGTTACAGAGGCCTACAAATATACAGGAAATATTGCAATTGTGTTATTTTAAAAGATAAATGTAAACAAAGTTAAACATATGGTGTTTTTCAATCTCATATATTTGAAATATATTACATATTTGTTGACAAATATGTGAATAAAATTAAACACAAGAAGCTGATATAATTATTATAATATCTATTTTTAATAGTTAACTATTTTTAGGGAACAAATTAAAATATTTATGTCATAAAATATATAATAAAGGGACCCAGGGTGAAATGTACAATATTTATCTTAGGTCAATTGCTTATATCTAAATCTGCATTATGTTTAGCTAAAACTGGTCAATAATACCTCAAAATGGCAAAATTGTGCAACGGATCACATCATCTGTGTTTTTGGAGGATAACGCATAAATAACAACATTGTAGCTGTTTAACTTACAGCTAAGCAATGTAATAGTAACGAATATGTTGCTTTGATTTTTGAGATGGACAATATAAATTATATATTAATAAGTAGGAATGATAGGAAATGAGGCTTAGGCTGTACACTCATTTCTGTTGATGATGGAATATCTGCATTTGTAAATGGGCTTAGTTTCAGATTCTTGCCAAGTAGTGGGAATACATGATGTAAAATTTTAGTTTTTTGGCAGACAAGGTTTGTGAGACTTAACCATCACAGAATCAAACTTCATCACAAACATTGACATGTGGCCCAAATATATAGACCTGCCACATGGAATTGGCTACATTGTCAGTAATAGGCTAGGTGCCAAAATAATTAAATACCCATGTGGTCTTTGAAAATTGGTCAGACTGTCACAAGCGAGAGAAGGGCAGTGTATATATGTTTATCTGGCATCTCATGTGTGGCTCATGAATGTAATGTATTTGATGTAATCCATTCTGTAAAAATGTATCAGAAACAAAAGCTTCTAATGGCATAAGGATGTCCATGGCCTTATACTGAGCTTTACTGAAGCTATTACCAAGCCTGAAGAAAAGTTTATTTTTAAATTTTACATCACTTAATGTTATAAAACAAAAGGGTGTCTAATATGAGTCATTTTTTTCCTGCAGGAAGTAGTAACAAAAGTGTTTAGAGGAATATACCTGTAAAAACATGACTAAAATAACAATATATAAAACCCAGATGGGATCCTTCCATTGTGTCAACTCTCCATTATTTTTATATAAGAAGTATCACTACATTATTTTCTAACAGCGGAATGTGGTTTAGTTCAGTGGGCAGTCTGCTAAGAACAAATGGGAATTTGCCAGTCATCCTCTGCAAACTGCATTCAATATTGAATTGTTTTCACAACATTTTTCATATTAACTAGTTAAGCGGGAATATTTACAAAGTCTTTTTAATTCTACATGACAATAAGAATGCATAGAAAAATACCTCATGGAAACATACTACCTTGAAACTACCTTGATCAAACAAACTCATCCTTAAAATCTACCCCAGCATACTACGTTAAAAGGAGCATTTTTAGTGGCTCCGAATGTACATGTTTGTTGATGTAATGCTAAAATGCAGTGCTGAAATACATTACTGCTGGATTTAAATTTGATTTAAAATTTTTAGCGTTTTTAGTCCAAAACATAGATTTTAAATTTTAGATTATAAAATTGAACAACAGATAATCAGTAGCTATATCACCTGACACTGACAACATACATTTTAATTGACACTTTAACTTAATTGTCATACATACAAATTTACATATTTGAAGTTTCTGAAGACACGTAAACAATAAATGTTCAACATATTTGCTATCTTCATTTAAACCCCATTTTTTGCAATTTCTGTTGTCAAATCAGCACGTCATTTAAAAAATTTATAGTTAAACTCAGATAATTGTGTGTCTTTTAAGTATTTTATTTTAAGTCTGTATGTGTGAGCAGTACTTTCCTGAGAGAAATTCTAAAAATGTAGTACTGATCTTGGCTAAGTGAACTTTTGATTTACATTTTGCTCATAAGGCTGTTTTGTAGTTTTGTACTCATTATTTTTTGTACTTCTCTCACATGAGCCATTTGTCAAATCCA